>CCAG010003334.1:0-44583 GCA_001077435.1 Glossina morsitans morsitans
TCTCTCTCTCTCTCTCTCTTCCTCTCTTCCTCTCTCTCTCCATCTATCTATCTATCCCTCTAACTCTCTCTCTGTCTCTCTGTCTGTCTCGCTCTTTCTCGCTCTAGGTCTTATCTCTAATTGCTATATAAAAAGACTACAAACTTATATAATTTGCTTACGCTTGAACAAAAACAATACCAAATACCTTTACTTATTAATTAATACCTTTAGGTAAAAAGCATTCATTTCATTATCAATAACAAAATGTATGAACTCTATCCCATAAGCGATAATTAGTTGAAATGACGCCATAAAATAGTTAAGTATTTATTGCTCGATCAATTACAGGTGTAAGTTCGAACTAAAGCTGGAATAAAAAGAAGAAGAAAAAAAGAAAAGAAAATGAAATGAAATGAAACGACTTTGTGGAAAATTATTGTTTAACAATTGTTCGCGGAAATTTTAAATTGGAAGCAAGAATGATAAATAAATATCATTCAATATAAATAATTGTTTTTGCAATTACCTTCTTTTTTTTCAGTTGCCTTTCATCCGGTTGACATTAATCGTATACTTAAGGAGGATATTTGGTGTCGAAAATTTTTGGAAATGTATGATCTCGATATGAATTTAGCTTTCGATAAGCTATGGTTCACTTGTACATGGCGTCAGGAGTTCGGTGCTAATGATTTAAATGAAAGCGATCTACGTATGGATTATTTAAATGATGGTTTCATCTTTTGTCATAACCATGATATCGATGGTAAACCTTTGTTAATATTTCAAACCAAAAATCATATAAGAGGTTCCAAAAATATGGACGATGTTGTTAAAATATTGGTCTATTACATTGAACGATTGCATCGTCAAACAAATATGGATAAAATTACAATATTTTTCGATATGAATGGCTGCGGCTTATCTAACATGGATTTAGAATTTATTAAATGCATTATCGAAACATTTAAACAATATTACCCGAGCGCTTTGAATTATATACTCGTTTATGAAATGGCATGGATTTTGAATGGTATCTTTAAATTACACTAACACAACTAAACAATTCGATTTTGACTTGAGAAAATTTTTGCATTCTATTTTAGCTGCTTTTAAAATTGTTAAAGGACTTATGCCTGAAAAAGCTGTAGCGATATTAAAAATGATTAATAAGAAAAGCATTAGCACCTACATAGACAAGAATAATTGCTTAGTCAGTTGGGGTGGCAACGATAATTATGAATTCACTTTTGAACCAGAAAAGAAGCAAACAACACCAACACCGCCATCAATTGCAGAAACTAATGGAGCTGTAGACGCGCAAGATCAACGTAACCAAAATGGAAATGGAAATGGAAATGGAAATGGAAATGGAAATGCAAATGGACATTTTATTGAGAATAGTAACAACAGTGATGATAAAAAGGTATGTTATGATGTAGCTTACGAAGCAAAAAAAGAAACTATTAGGTGTACAAATAAATTCCTTTCGCCCAAATTGGTTACTTCATATAGCATACCTACATATGTTTATATATATATATATTATACGTAACATCAATATCCAAGTTATTTATAAATGAAATTTTGTACAAACGGTATGACTCAGATACCATAGGAGGGAGGGGGAACACATATATAGTAGCATATATGTGTTCCTTTTGCGCCACATTTTTCATTCAATTTGATGAATTTGCGAAGCACCGTTTGTGTGGAAAGTTGCGATGCGCTACACGATGTTGTGCAAAAAAAGCGATGTTATTGTGATTGTCTTTGCATTGCGTAGTATTTGACATCCATGTATAATTTCATGTCAATGTAGTCGATTGCGATAGACTTACAAGCGTTCCTATAAACATAACCAAGGAAGTTTTCCGAATTTTCCGTACGTCTGACTTTCTCGAGCATAGAATTCACATTAAATTTTATTCGCGAAATGAATATTGTGTCCCGCCGGGGGGGGGGGGGGGAATACCTTGACGGCGATAAAATTGAAATTTTAGACAAGAAATTTTTATTTTATAAACAATTTCACCCTATTGTTGGAACATAATACGTACATGACATACGTATATATGCATTTATACGAATCATATATTTATATCCGTATATATATATATATATATATATATATATATATAATTTAATATACTTGAATATAGTTGATACGCATTGCATTGTAAAACTGAAGCGACTGCATTATAATAAAAAAATATATATATGACATCACTGTAAGCGCGACATGGTATGTCAGCCTAAAGGTGCAATTCCATAACTTCAACGTAACATATTGTACATGTAGGCATTGATCGTTATATAATTATATACTAGAATGGTATAAAATAAATGGGTTAAAATAACGACAGTGTTGGCAAAACCAAGCCAGAAAGTAGTCATTTTTGGCGACTTCACTGATGCTCCAATTGGTTTGATTTTTTATATCGGCCACAGGTGTTTATAAGACCCGCAAATACATATCGCAAGTTCTGCAAGCTCCATATGGTTAGTATATCCTGGCCACACATCGCTTATTAAAATCACGATTCCAATCTAAATCGATTCATACCTATGTTATCGTTCATCTCAAGTTTTTTCTCATTACTATGACCATATAAGGAATTCATAGTCCACAGTTTAGCAAAAACTTGATCATTTAGCTCTTTCTTCTAAAATCATTGCCTAACAAATGGAAAAGTTTCCCAAGATTAGTTAGTTTTTCAATTTTCCTTTAGTAAACGACTTGTGACAAACAAAAAAAACGAGAAATATATCGTTTTGAATATATATACGGCACGTAATAGTATGCAATATACGACATATAACGAATCGCAATAGGATCCTATCATTCTGTCACGGCTGCCGAATATCGCACAAAAGCTTACGATAATTGTTAAAAATTCGTTCCAAGACATACATATATATATATGTATATATATATATATATATATATAAGATCTTTATATTTAGTATAAATGAAATTCCAAAACTTTGTTGACAAGTACACATTGCACTGTTTAATGAACATTTACGTAATCTCTAAATATGTGTACATGTGTGGGCAAATAAATTTTTTTTTTTTTTCATTCAGTTGTATTTGTTCAGCTAATAGATAAACAAAATATTTTATTATCATCAGTTAATAGAAATAATTTCAGAATTTCTACGAAATAGTTATCATTGTCTTTGACTAACAATTCGCATATCATCATTAAATCCTTCTTTTTACACCCATCACCGAAAGATGAGGGGTATATTCGTTTCATCAAAATGTTTGCAACGCGCGCGAATGAAGCATCAGAGATCCCACAAAATGCAAGTCCATCTGTCCGTCTGTTGTAAAAATTCTCTTGGCCGCAAAAATAAAGCTATCAACTTCAAATTTGGCAGAAACTATGAAACGTCTTGCACGCAGGTTTGTATTCAAAATGGGCCAAATCAGTCGAAGGAAAAGCCCACAACACCACGTAAACTGAGAAGGCGTCTGTTTTTTAAAGGAAAGAAACATTGGTTTTTCGCTCCTTACTCAATAACTATAGTAAATAAATGTACAAAAATTTGAATGCATATTCTATGGGTGATGCTGTAGCATTTGTGCACTAGATTGGAAAAATTTGACCACACCTAATCAATAATATATGGTACTAAAATTTGATTATTCTTTCAATACCATTATAACGCGCAGAAACAAGCCTCAAAAACCCCATAAAGTCTTGGCCAGTTACAACCCTTGAATGCAGCTAAACATGTCCGCCCGTTCGTCTGTCCATCTGTCTGTTGTGGCAAACATTCTCCCGGGATTTGGAAGGATTTGGAATTGACTTAAACTTTTCAAAGGACACGCCTACAACGACCACATGTCTATACGACAAAAACTTTTTCTTTGAAAATAGAAGAAATCAACCGCTCCCAATGCATATTACAGAACATGAGAATTTCATTCTTTTACTTCTTTTGTCCTTTTTAGGATAACGGTGATGGGTATAAAAGATTCGTTCCTGACCGAATTTAATTTTGTTATTTGTTCTGTTTATCTTACTTTTAATCAATTTTATAGATTCAATTGATAAGAAATAAAAGTTCATTTACTGCAGTTCAAAAAAGTAAAAATTGTAAAACAATTATTTCGTAGAAATGAATGAAAAAATGAAAGTTTTTATAAAAAGCAAAAAACTTAAAAATTCCTTTGATCCTAGTCCGCTTATTTCTCGTCGTCTCTCTTTATGAATTGTGAAGCCTGTAAGCATTAAAACGGTGATCTGCATTTTCATGAGATTTGAAAAAAGCCATGAGATCTCTGGGTGGGAGAAATCTTCAATATGAAACTAAATCGAACCGTAAACGTAATATAATTTAACGTAAGTGTAAATGTCAACTCTCTTTATGTACGGGTAGATTGCACAAGTTTGTAAATTTTTTTCTAAACATATAGACGGATAGACTGACTTAGTGTCACCCATGTTCTTTTTTTTTTTTTTTTATAACCAAGCACTCCACAACACCAAGTGAATGTGGTCAGAAAGAAAGGAAGATATAGGAAGGTTGTTGACCGCAGCCTAGTGGATGTGTGTGTGCAATTCGATATGTTTTATTTATACCTTTGCCAACTCACTGAACACTCACTACAGCTACGACCAAGGCTAACTTCACCGCACTGGGATATGAAACCGCGTGACTTAGCAATCGCGATTCTTACCTATTAACCTACTCGTGTTATTTTAAAAATATCATTTCGGCCAAGGGGATAACGCATCGTGCGTGAACTTGCTTCAATGTATCACTGCTCGAATGCAACGGAATCGAACAATTTTCAAGAGAATGATGATAATAAGCCTATGTGGAATTCACCCAACAATAATAATAAGTAAGAAGAAGATAGTAGCCTAAGGTAGATGAATCTGCGCGAATAATGGCAAAGCCCGAATTGACGCTATGTAGGACTATACTTTGTATGTGGTGATGGGATTAGTATGTGATGGCGACGCGAACAAACAATTGATTACATTCTCTGCACAATTAAGATAAAGCGGAAAGAGGAAATTCTTCCATCGCGGCACACTTTTAATCAAAGTTCATCAACACAAAACAAAAAAAAAACGGAAAATTTGCCCCATGCTATTACCATATGTTTCGTTCTTCGCAGAGCGGCACTCTCTTAGCGCTGTAAAGCTAACTTGCATCAGCCTATTAACAATTCGTCTAAAAAGTTTCGAGATCAAAAAGGCTTAGTTTGGAAAAAATGTGGTTACGCACTATTGCGCACGAGGCTGTTAAAGGCCAAGCTGTTACGGGCTCAATATTTTCTAATCTACTTGCGATTATTGGTTTAAACTTGCAAATGTTGGCACATATACGAATCGTATTATACAAACACGTATGCGTACATATGAACAGACCGTGTTGCCTACTGGCACATAAACGTATGCCAAATTTTGCCTCAAATGCTAATCGTATCCTACAAATCGCTTTAAAACTAAATTATCTTACAAATAAATTTAAAAAAAAAAAGACAAAAAGGCTACCGCCAATAGAACACAACTAACTTTTACATCTCTCCATCACTTATCAAATTTCAAATCCAAGTCAATATTGTGTTAAATATATTTACAAATTTTTAACGATTTCCGCCCAAACTTATTGTGAAGTCGCTGTAGTTATGCCCTTACATGTTGCAACATAACTACGCTACCCTTGTTGTCTCCCATCCACAACAAATTGCTTTAAAGTTTGAAGACCTTTGCTTTAAAGTTGCAAGTTCATTCAGAAACTTTCTTTGGCCCATCACTTTACTCTCAAAATAATTTTCTTCTATATACACGACCTTAGCTACTAACGCAAGGAAAAGCTTAACGGACGCTTATCAGAAGCATCCAGCTAAGATGTGATGGCAACACTATTAGGCTTTTTTGAAATCATTTGCATAGAACGTTATGAAGAGTGAATAGCGGCTTTCGAGCACTATCTTGTTGGTTTTTCGATGTTCTTATCGTTCATGATTGGAATTTTTGTCAGCAACATGGAATATTAAATCGTCTTATTAGAACCATCTAGTGGGGGTTTGCCAACTAACTAGTGGCCAGTTTCGGATATCGGCACACACACCCACCACACACCACCACACACACACACACAATCGAAAAATAAATTGAGAAAACCTCGAACACTCTCATATAAAATCGCAACGCTCTCCTTGCGCTTCCGTGTCTTATTGGCAAATAAACATTATGAACTGCATATAGGTGGGAAATTTACATTATTTTTTTTAATCGTACAGTTATTCTTCTAATAGAGCGCCTATTAAATTACCAAATGCAAATTATTTCAACAAAGTCGAACAAAGCTTTACTAGTAAATGAGAGATTTTGAAAAGTTGACAAAAGAATTGCAAGACGCGTCGGGCAATAACCTCAAAAAGAGCTAATGGTTGCATTGAATGGGCCCGTTGAAGGAAAAGTTCATTTTCATACCCCCCATTCCCGATTGTGATGCAAAGTATATTAAGTTGGTCCACATGTATGCAACTGATAAACTAGTCCAGGTTACAATTTTTCAGATATTTTGCCAAAATGTAATGCTTTGACGTGTTTTTTGGGCGCAAGGACAAATTCTATTCAAATTAGATTGAAACGCGCCAAGTTGACAATAATAGGTGAACACTTATTAGTGTTCACTTTTAATAACAAAATTAAATTTACAATGTTTGGATCAAATCAGTGCAAATTCTAAGTCTGCTGAAATTGGATGACTTTCATAAAAAGTATGCCTACACATAGACACGGTCTATAATTTTCCGTTTATTATAACGAAAACGATTAAATAATTGTAGTGTACGCGAAGTGGTGTAGGGTATTTAATTGTCGGGCTTACCCGATTGTAAAGTTTTTCCCTATTTCTTAATGTAGTAAAATTAAAATTTACATAGAAAATGAAGGAAACATTCGAACAAATACTAAACCTTAATTCCCATAGAAGGGATTTTCCGATAGAAAATTCTCGAATAGAAGCAACTAAGAAATCAATCAATTAATCGATGAAAAAATGTCAGCTTTTTTTGAAAAAAAATTGAAACAAAAATTAAAATGATTTTCATTGAAAGTTTTCTTTTGTTCCTTTTTGCCTTGCGAGTAAAATTTACTTATTTTATTAATTGTTTAGTAAAACCATTTTGTTCTATGTTCGCTTTATGCTAAATAAGCATAAAAAACAAAACAATCTTCTTTGACTTGTATATCTTATAGGGTTTTTTACATTTCTAAGCTTTCTAAACTTTTTTAAGTAATGATCCATACTCACAGTTTGATAGCAATTGAATTACGAAAGATCCATTTCTTTTACATTAAAAGTATAAGTAAAACTCTTTCGGCATAATATTCTCTCTTAATTCTCAAAGCATTTCTAAATAGAGAGTGAATAGAAAATACAAAATACATACAGTGGAAGGTCGCATTACGAACCCAATATGTTTTTGATATCTTCTTCCGAAAGAAATCATTCCTTTTCATTGCTATATCTATTTGAATACGATAACATATATATATATATATATATATATTTATGTTTATATATATGAAGAATTTATTTTTCTCTTCTGTTGAAAGATCTTCTGCTTTTCTTTTTATTTTCATATCAGCACTAGATTAGTCCTTTCATTTGTAACGTTCAGAAACACTCATCGCTAACTCTGCTCACTCTACCACGATCTCGTGAATTAATTTTGAATCTCAATAAATTCCTACGTGCTTCATGTGTCATCAGACGAAATTATAGCATGGGTGTAAAAATTAATTTACTATCCATAGAAGATATTGACTTGACATTTGCAGAATTATATATATAAATTGTATTATTACAGGGGTTATTATATATACGCACTTTGACAATGTGATAAATTGAAAAAAAAAAACTTAATTATTGGAAACTACTTTGTCCTTTACTGAGAGATCTTACAACCTTAGTTTTATTTATTTAATACGTTTAAGTTTGCCTGCTCTTTGTTGGTGTTTTTCTAGTCCAAAATATGCTCGCTATCTTTCACTGTATAACTAATTTGATACTCAGAGAAAATGTAATAGTACAGTAGAGGTGCTATAATGAAAATATATGTAGATAAGTATTAGAAGAAATATTGTTATTAAAACAGCTGTAGAAGTTTCATTTAATGACATAAAGCAATATTTATGCCAACATTTTGCATATTCATAGGATAGATGGATAAATAAATGAGCATTTAATTGTTGTGTGTATATATAAACATATATATATATATATATATATATATATATATACATTTAAGTTCATAATTCTTTTACAGACTACTAAGAATAATGAAAAAGCAAAAGAATACAATTTTAGTTTTCAGTCAGTTGTGGCAGCGTTACATCTCTTAGAGGCAAACTCTCCCGCTCTAATCGAATATAACACACACAATACGCGAACAATAACAATACAATAGGAAGTAGTATTAAATATATTGTTTTCGTTTATTTTATTCACATTATTTGAATTCAGTTTTATCGTGCCGTACGATACTATAGACCTTTTTCATTATTTTGTTGGTATACCTTGGTGCTATGTATTTAAAATTAGTTGAAAAAGAAAACTGTATTAAAAATGTTAATTTGCCATAAATAATAAGAAACAAAGAATAAACTTCAAATTGAGCGTGAATTTGAAAGCTTTCCAAAGTGTGTCAACAAGTAATTTATTGAATAATTTTTTTCGCACAAATTTCATACATAAATTATATTAAAATGCCCAGGGTATGTATGTCATAATTATTCGCATATTTATATAATAAAATTTATTACTTCCGTATTATTATTATTATTTTTTTATTCTCTTTTTTTGTTTAATAAATATACATTTTTTTATTATTGTTACTGCTTTTCTTTTTTTTTTTTAAGGTTTTTGAAAAAGAAAAGAAAGATCAGCAAACAAACAAGAAAGAGATAACAAAGCTTTTCATTTTCAATTTCATAGTTAGGAAAAAAAAGAGAGCTTTGGTATTTAATTTTGTATTTAACCCTTTGAAAACCGAATTACAAATAGGAAAATTTTGTTATTATTATCGATGGATTTTAAAAAATAGCAAATGGAAAGAATAGATTTACTTAAACTAAGCATCACTTTGATGATTTCAGAAGATGTTAATTGGATAATTTTGTAAAGAAAAACTTCAACTTTTGCCACCTGGATTAAGCTGAAGCGTTTATTTAATCTGCAAGAAGCTTACAAACATGAAAGCGTTCGTCAGCTTTACAAGCAAAGCAAAGTTTGAAAGTTTTTCTTTCAATACTAAAGCCCAAGAAAATTTTGTGACATCGGTGCAGCAAACTAGTTCTTTTTCATGGCGTTCACAACATTGTACCAAACGTAGTCATCTATCTGCCATAAAAATCAGGGTCTCAATTTTTGTCAACAACAACACCAAAAAGGAAAGGCCCAGAACCTTTAAGCTAATTTTATTAAAAATAAAACATGACTTCCACAAGTAATAAAGGGCAGCAATTTACCGGCTTTCGGGTCTAACTTTTACCTTCAGCCTTGCTCTATAGGGCATTCATAGTCTTAGTTAGCAAATAAATCGACTTATTCCATTTGATTATCATATCTCTTGACTCATCATGTCTTTGAATTCTTAATGAAAGTGATCAAATCTAAAACGTGCTGACATTGCCTAAGAAAATGAAGAATAAGAATGAAGACGTACTCGATTTAAGATGATTTCATTAATATTTGTTTCTCAAATTTTTGATTCTATTAACAAACATATGGTATCGTATATATCATTTGTATTCCATTTTATAATCTTATACATAATTTAGCAGCACTTTGTAAATTATTGTATAGATTACTTATGTACTTAGCCTTTTTTATATTAAAATTTTTTGGGAATAGCTCGCCAACCTATGAAAGTCACGATGTAAACTAATTTTAGGTATTTTAGACTTAATTTAATATCCTAAGGATAGTGTTGAAAAGAATAGATTTTGCTTTTCTAAATTATACGCGGATACATCGATTGATTTAACCGATTTCTACACTTGAAGGGAAAAATTGAAATGACAAAGAGACTTCTGAGTTTTTAAACAGCCCTGACGAAATATGACTAAATTGACTCAACTTTCATGCTAACACAAAAGAAAATTATACTTTGTGTTACATCCCTTGCATTCTTGGATACGTTACAAGCAATAGTTACAATTCTTGTTAAAAAAAAGAGGGAAAAAGCGTTTCATTTTATTTATCAAATCAATGTATTTCGATCATTTCTTATTAAGTGGAACTATCCCCACTACCCATTCAGAGAAAAAAATTATCCTATTTGATACAATTATGCGAATTCTTAAGCTTGGCAACAATATTATTACTACTACTGCTGCTGCTGCTATTGTTACTGCGAGTGTTAGTTAAAAGAGAATAACTAATAATAATGCAAAAATGTTCATCTACGAAAATCTTAACACAATAATATTGTAATGAATCTTTCTACGTTAGGATAAAAGTTAAAATCAGTGATTGAAGAATGATATGCTTTTATATTGTTAACATAATGAATAATTAATTTAAGTAAATATACCAAAGGAATTATTATAAAATACAGGGTACGTATGTCGTTAAATGAAAGGGTGTAAAGTAACTAAAGAAAGCAAAATATCCTTGACGTGCAAAAAAAAGAAAAGGAAACTATCACAAGATACTTTTTGCTCTCTCTTTAAGTGTGACATCAATTATTGATTGATTATTATACTTAAAAAAAGGACTCAAGTTCCGCTTATGACGGTATATACTTTGTGCCGTTTAGTGGCTTTCGTTTTTCTTCTTTTTTTTATTGCTTGCAAATCGTATAATCACTATCAGTGGTCCTTGTAACAGAAATAAATGGACACATATATATGTATGTCTATCTACATAGTTATATGAGTATATAAATGAGAATAAGAGTGGATGTGTTTGCATGAAGAATATTTGATAGATATATATATTGATATATATACATATACATATATATGTTTGAAGTATCCTCATCAGTTGTCATTATGTATAGACGTAACAAATTTCAAAAGCTTGCATAGAGAATGAAAAAAATACCTCAAATTTCTTTTTTTTACTATTCAGTTACGTTTGGCCTCTACTGGAAACAGTTGATTAAATAGAATATTTATTATCTACTGGTTTTTTTGCTTTTATTTTTTAACAAAAGGTCCACTTTGCTAACGGTAGTTCAATACGAGTACCAGCTGAATTCGCACAAATGACCGATGTACCGGAGCGTTATACACCAGAAGAGCGTAAGTGCACCGAAAACATAAAATTTGAATTATAATTAAGATACAAATGTAATCGAACAAACTCATAAGTTGCTACCGTTGTTCATATTTAAGTAATAGTTAGAGCATTACGCCCCAAGCAGTTCCACTAATTGTATACATTCCTAATCAGAATGTTGTGTTGAAGCAGGTTTATTGTTAGAAATTGAAATAAAAAATTAAAATTTGATATAAATTTTTTTTTAGATGAATTCCATACATCAATTGTTCGACAAAAACGAAAAAAAAAAATAAACTGAAAAGTTTCACAACTCATTTAGCGATAATAATCATCATCTAACAATATGTCAAAGATATATAGGAAAATCACGTAAAAGTATCATCATTGATACCAACTGGGCCGCAAATGAGCTTACGATGTACATACATAAGAAAAAAATAGAGCAGAGGTCCTTGATTTGATTTTGAGAAAAACTCCCCAGTAATCCTGCAAGGTATAGGTAACAAGTCAACGTGAACCAATTGGAATCCTCAAATTTAGAAAATCTAATCTACAAGCATATTTAGCTTATATCTGTATAATAATTAAGGAATTGGTACAATTTTGGAGTAAATCCAAAATGTGTAAAGTATTTCTCTTAGAAATTTCAACTTTTTTTTTAGCGATTTGATCAATATTTTGACGTAAACGTATACCAGTTTGACCATTAATTGATTTATTACTTAAAAAAAGAATCACTTTCTTATATAAAGCAAAAAGTACTCAAATTAAAAATATACGTAATCGCTATTATAAGATAGTTATTGACTAAATATCTTCGAACCTAATCTCAAGTTCCCTTTTAGACAATTAAAATGCTGTCTTTGCGATAATCTTATATCATGAGATTAGTTTACATAATGTCTGGCGAAGAAAATATGGTAGCAGATGGAGCGAATTACATAAATCAACTCGTTTAACGCTCCCTCTCTGCTCTGTCCTCAAAAACTATTAGTTAATTTGTTATTATGTCCTTATGGACTACTCATCCTTATCACTCACCTACGACACGTATTTGCAAGTAAAAAAGCTAGCTCTCTTTGGATTTGCATATCTGTATGATGTTTATGTTAGGTTATGATGTTGAATTTGGTTGCCAAAAAAAAGAAAAGTTTAGCTTCGTTCACTTGTTTTTTTATAAATCTCAGCATTTTCGATTCATATTTCATAATAAATTTCGATATATTGTTTTTGTTTGGTTGTTCATATTAGTTTGCGTTCCCGATACGTTTGAAATTTTTTTTATTAAGAATAATAAAATTTAAAAAAAATCTCACAATTTTATAAAAATTTTTGTTGTCATTTCTTATTAAAAATCAAAATCTTGAAAAATCATTAATAGTGCAATCAGACGATATGTTACGTATAGTACCAAATGATTATATACAATTTCCAAGAGGGGATCCTTCGGAAAGCTTATTGCAGCTAAACAACACAAGCAAACAACCGGTGACATTTAAGGTGAGTAAGAGTATGAAAGAGTTCGACCAGAAATTTAATGCGATTTTGTTTTTGCATTTTTTATCAGATTCAAACTACATCACCGGAAAAGTTTCGTGTGCGCCCACGTTGTGGTCTAATAAATCCGGGTGAAACGACAACCGTTAACATTTTATTAAAAGCGGAACACAGTCTTTCGGATAATGCCAGAGATAAATTTTTAATTATGTGTTTACCTGCCCGAGAAATAAGCAACGCCCAAGTAGGTGAATTTTGGAAGAAACAAAACAATAACGGACCAAATGTTGAACAGCACAGATTGTGTTGCATATATAAGGATGCGCCTTTACCAACTCCCAGCAGCCAACCAATGACGACCGCAACCCAAAAAGGCGCAGGCGAGGCTTCTCCCAGGGTTAGCAATAAAATTTGCAATAAATATTACAATATATTTATATAATTTTTAAACTTTAATATTTTTAGTCTGCGCCAGCCAGTTCCACATCCGCACTAGAACGTCAACTAAGATTTACCCAAGTGCTTCAAGTGATCACGTTAATTTTCCTGCTTATGCTTTCCGGAGCTGTTATATATTTATTAATGCTACAACTATGCGGCGATGCTGGTTGTTTCTCCAGAGACGTTGCCTCCGACACCAGCGAAGGAGCACCTTGTGGCAAAGCAAAACGTGATCTATAATATTTACTCACGAAATGCAATTTGACCAAACAGCGCCTACTCAATGCCGCTGCAGCTGCTACTGCCACCAATTGTCATCAATGGCAACAAAATCTCGATAGCCTCACCCGTCGTTGTAATGAGGAAGAAAAGAACAGATTTGATAATAGTGACAGTAGTGCTGATAACGACGATGGTAACAATTGCTTCGGCGATTGTAAAAAGGGCGGCGTCTTGGGTGGTGGCTACTTGCTTGGTCTAATCGCATTCGCACGTAAATTAGCACGTTGCATACTAACCGTATCAATACTATGCTGCATTGTCTTTTTAACATTTTATTTTTGCTCCATGTCCCGAGAACAGGTATATTCACCGAACGCATTGGTAACCACCCAGTCAGCAACAGAATTCGGATATTATGCGGTAACGCCATACAATTGGGACACAAATTAAATGATTTAATCCAAGCAAATCTAAACCAGACACAACCAATGAAAACGCTAATAAAATCCCAAGAGCAGCAAACTGAAAGGAAATATAAAACACTTTTTAAAATAAGACTCACTTCATATGCATGTGTGTGTGAATGTTCTTGAAAAAAACAAAAACAATTATAGTTTTCTTCAAGATTCTTTTTTTTTTGCGCCTTATCCTTTCCTATTCATCAGCTCTATGCGTCTATACGGTACATTTCCAAATGTAAGCAATATCATCATCACATATATTATTCACTGTTTGAGTTCGTGTTAAAATTTTGTTGAAGCGAGAAATACACATATATATATATATATAGATATATATATATATATATGTATATATGTATATATATGTATATACATATACATCATTTAATAAATATTATTTGAGATATGGTTATCCAAAGTAATTTGTCAGTTTTGATAGTGCCTAGAGCAGGTAAAAATAATAATAATAATAATAATAATAATAATAATAATATTTTTGACAGAATATGATAAACGCGCATAATTTAAGTTTAGTAAATTTATTTATAAAATCATCTTAAAAAAAGAAAGAAAAGAAAAAAAGAACCAGTCGTTAATATACATATTTATATAATCAATAAAAGAGGAAACAATTGCAAACTAATGAAACATATTGAGAATATCGTTTAAATTCATCTCGTGAGAAGTTCCAAGAGCATTATTACACTTCTATACTTGGATAAAATCTATTCATCGTTAATGAGTAACGATGACCAAATACCTTATTAAAGACCCACTGACTGATCTAATTATGTTGTGTATATTCGCTTTATCCTTCAAATGGCATTCTTGGATGAACTCATCATATACGATTAAAGTTTGGAGTACTTTGAGAATTGGGAAAATCTTTGACTTGGATTTTCTGGCTCCTGTTGTTAAGTGTGCGTTCAATAATTAGTTCTGCGATCATTTCAAAGTGCTCTTCATATTTATCTTTGCTATGCGTCTGTGTAATAGGCGGTAGGATGATGGTTCACGTCTTGGTTCAGAGTGGTACGTTCTCTCTTTATCTCAACATGGAACAAATTTTTGTTATTATAATATTTAGTCCAATCAAATATAACGCACAAATACATATATGTATATATATATATATATACATATTATATATATCGTATACATATATGTATACATATATATACATTATGTATTATATATGTATATATATATCGTGTATTAGCAGGTATCCGCTAATTACTTCAAATAGCTCAAATAATTCCTTCAGAAGTGTTATGGAGGTCATAAGCTATATGGAAGAAGCAAATAATAGATAACAGAGTTGTTTCATCGATATAACCACAAATTGGAACAGTATATATATATATATATATATATATATATATTCGCCGTAGGGCGCAATTTTCGATATCTATCCCCTTTCAAATGCAATATACAAGAGTAGTTTATTAAGGACTTGTCTGTCAGTTAATTAATTAAAAATTTTTTATGCTGAGCTCTCAAGTGATTGTACATAACATTTTAACCTAAGTTTTAGGATAATTCACGCTCACGCACTTTCATACTGAAGCTTTTTGTGTGGGTTTGCCAATAGTTTTTTTGATTTTTTTAAACAGAAACGTTTTATGCATCTGAAGTTGTAGTTTTTAAACGCCTATTACGACCTCCATGCTCCATTCTCAGACTTGATGGCCCTAAATTAAAAATATTATGCGGTATGAGTTTCAGTTGTCTGAGTGACGACCCTCAAGGACCGAAAGACGAACGATGCAATTTTTAAATGAAAGCATAACATCGCAGATTTCGAAAATTTTTCCAAGCAACTAAGAACAAGTCTGTCCTCGAATATATATTGAGGACAAAAAGAACTATTACAACTAAACAATTGATGTATTCAAAGGGAGAGAATAAACGAATAAGGAAGTTTTGATTTATACGTGGATGAATTTTTGTTATCCCGTATATTGCAAAATCATTTCATTGCCCGATCGAGGTAAATTTTTGTATTTATATTTTAAATGGCTGTCTAAATATTAAATTATATTATGTGTCGAAATAATATCTACTGTAGATATAGAAATTTACGTCTTTATACCCACCACTGTAAGGATGAGGGTATACTCATTTTCTTTTTTTCCATAATGTACGTAACATCCAAAATAAAGCTTCAGCAACCTTACAAAGTACATATATTCTTGATCAGCGCGAAATTCTGAGTAGATTTAACCATGTCTGTCCGTCTGGTGGTGTGCGTTGCTGGCATTCTCCTGGTCGCAAAAACTAAGATATCCACTTCAAATTTGGTAGAAATATTGGAAGTTTCTGCATGCAGGTTGATATTGAAAAGGGGCCAAATCGGTGAGAGCAGAAGCGCGCAATGGAGCGTAAACTGAACGCAGCTCAGTTTTTTTTAACAAAAATTTTTGGATTTTTGCTCGTCATTCGGATATTATAAAAGTTAGAAGGCTGAAATTTTCCACAATTACTTTACGAAGCACTCTAGTCCTAATGGAATCAATCGGTTATGTCCACACAAAGTTACGAGTAATTAAATTTTATTTTTTTTTCACAATTTTTAGGTTTTATGCTTGTTTATCATAAGGCAAACAAGACAGAATGCTTAAAACTATTTTGTACACTCCTCAAATGAATCTATCTAAATGGGTAGACACCGTGATTAATTTTTTCTTAATAATACCAGCGATATGGATATCAAATAAAAGAACTTGAAGAGTAGAATGCGAAAAGCATAGTGGTGGGTATGCGAGATTCGGTTCCCGCCGAATATAACTTTCTTACTTGTTTTGGTTTCTGTGGACATGGTAAACGCCCGTTTTCTAAGTTGATATGTGACCATCAACTAAGAATGTGTATGCCAAGCTTCAATCTTCATCTTTACTTCACTTCGTTCACATCGTTGCATCGTTTATCGCCTTTAGAATGGACCTGGATAGCAATTTACCTTAATCAATAGCGTATATAATTCGCAAGAACTCTGGATAACAATATCTAGGTGTTTGCATCGAGAAGGATGAATTTCATATATCGCTATTTCGCAGCGATGAGCAAAAGTTTCTAATATGCAAAATATATTTTTGATGCTCCTAAACGTATGTATTATATTTTGCTCTTGCTAAAGATTCCATGTCTTTGGTAATATTTTACAAAAAAATTTTTATAATTCGTCGCCAACATATAGCTCACTAACTGTAGCAGAAATTATTTGCAAAAAGATTCCAGATCCAGATAGTGAAAAGCTTCAAGACTAAGGTACTGAGCCACCAAAGTGATCTGCAATTTCTCTGCATTGCTGCATTTTCTTTAGACTAATGCATTGAAAATTCTTAAATGAAAGGAGAGAAACAAATCTAAAAATCAATCGATTCAAATTATAGCTACAGATTTAATTAATTCTGTTGTTAAGAGAATTCTTTTAGATTACTAAATATTTTCGATCGAACACAGTTCGACTGAGAGTTTCGCCCATTTGCAAGAGTAGAAAATTTGACTTTCGATCTGATCAATTTAACTCCGTCCTCCTCCCTCTTCTTATTTGCCTGTCTGTCGCAAGAATTCAAATAAATACAATCTTGATTAATGGCTACTGCCGTAACACACGCGCAATCGAAAACAAAACTGTTATATAACATACCATTAACACAGCAGATGTTAGTATAAAAGCCAATAAGAAGAATTTTACCAAACAATTACAAAAACGAGTCAACGTTCGAATTAAAAATTTAATTCGGTAATTAAATCATTTTCTGGTTAGAAGAGCCTTATTATATATTAAGCGAGAGATGCAATAAGATGTTCAAGTCCGTGAACATTTGTTCTTTATTGAGTTCAATTACAATTACAGTTAAACAAAAAAATATTAACACAAAAGACAAATACAACTATTTAGAAAAATGTTGGGAGAAAATTTGACAGTAAATAAACAATAAACCGAACAGCTTTAATATAAACATGTCGTTTTTGTTGTTGCAAGAAGCCATGCTTGACTGAATATAAATTCTTGTTTATCTATAGTTATTATAGTAATACAAATATTTAAGTTTTTTAAAGAAACAAAAGTAAAGATAAAGAATGGGAACGAAACATTAAAATGTAAAAAGAATTGTGAGTTTTTCATTAAAGCTCAGCGAAATCAAATGTTTTTACTTTCGCCTTCTCGTAATAATTAAAATGTACGCATTTTTTCAGATAACTGATAATTACGTCTTCCTTTTTGTGCGTCCTCTCTTCACGGGCGGGGGTACGTTATCTGCTGGAGATTCCTCTTCTGGCGTAATGGCTTTCTTTTGACCTTCTGTTAAAGATTTATTACTACTTGTAGGCATCCCTTCAGCTGCTCTGTCTGTCGCATTATTTTCTTCCTCTCTTTTCGCAGTGCGTTTAGAATTTTTAGCATCTTTGCTTTTCTTTACAGCGACATCATTGGTTTTTTTATTAACTCCAGATTTACCAGACGATGCATTATCAAACTGAATTTCATCTTCGGCGAGGAATATAGTATGTTGACCGCCACTGGAAACTTTTATTATTCGTTTACCTTCAGCTTGCTTGCTTTCAATTAAAGTAGGCACAAGGGCATCTTCCTCAGATCCTGTGCCCAATTGATGATTAGATCCCATACCCCAGGCATACAATTTGCCATCATTTGTCAATGCAAATGATTGCGCTTCACCGCAGGAAATTTGAACGATACCTTTTCTTGCCAGGGCTGATATTGGTGTCAATTTAATGACATCCTCCTTAACGGGTCCTAAACCTAAACGACCGTAGTCTTTGCGACCTATAACTTCAACAGTACCGCCATGCTTCAGCAGCATAGTATGATGTTGACCACCGGCTATTTGCAAAACACGATCCAAATTCATACTTATTGGACTGATAACGGGCGATATGTCCTTAGGGTAGGCCAGTTGCTTGTAATTATTTAAACCAAAAGCCCAAATATTACCACTCGAAGTTTCTTTTAAAAAAGTGCAATAAGTAGTCGCCCAAATGGTTTCGATAAATTTAGCATACTTTATTACGACTTGACCAGGTTTTAATAGTTCGGTTTTACCACGCCTTCCTTCTCCTGACGCACTTCTTAGAGACACGCGGCCTAACTGACCTTGTTCTCCACAACCAATTGTATATACTTTACCAGCGCAACTCAATATAACCAAATGATCTGCCCCGGAGGCAATGTCACAACAAATTGTTCCTGGTAAGACTTCAATAGGCAAACGCTTATTCCCCTCTAACGTCAAACCCATGTTGCCGTGAGAATCACGAAATGATCCCCACGCAAATACACGTCCATCTTCCAATAAGCAAGCGGAATGCGAATCACCTGCCGAGATTTTCAAAACCTTATTTGGTAAATCAATTGCGTGGGGTACAAATTCGGAGCCCTCTTCGCTGCTATCGCGACCCAAAGCTCCCTCGTCATTGCAGCCAAATGAATAAACATGACCTTCCAAAGTAAGAAGGAGATTATGCATACCGCCAGCTGTGACATCGACCACATTTAGCACCTTTTCCACCAGCGTGGGACGCTTTCGTTCAAATTTGGATGAATCGTCCCCCAATCCTAATTGCCCCATGTCACCTTGTCCACACACCAACACTCGACCCGTTACACGTGGTCTTTCGGGTAATGGCAATTGAAAAACCACGCGTTGCATTTTGCGCTTAGGTTCATCGTTTTCACCGGCATTATTAGTGATAGTTGCTTTCCTACGCTCCCCTATGCGTGACATTTTGATTTATTTTCTCAAAAATATGCGACCAACTTAAAATAAAGCCTACAAATTTACAAAAAAAAAAAAAAAAAACATTTATGCATTTGACAATCAGATAGACTTCATTTCACGTTCTTACCAAATTTATTGAAAACAGCACTTTTTTCGCTTCTATTGCTGTATTATGCTATGAACAAAAAAAAAAATTACAAATTTTCTTCCGCGTATTTTTGGATAATTTCCTTAAAGAAACTTTTAAACGCCAAGTGACTTTTTGTAATTTTCTTCCTTTTTCTCTTAACGCGCGGAAATATGACAGAAAACGCAAAGAATATTAAGCATTGAAATTTAAGTTGAATGCATTCAAAGTAATGAATACACACACATAGAAATTTTCAGACAATCCAAACATGAAGAGTTGCTTAACCTATTACTAAACATTGCTGGGAATTATTAAGTCATACGGTTCTTTTCTATAAAAACGAATACACGAAAATAAATAGAAGAGCGAATAAAAATACATTTATTTCAAATTTAAAAGTTATTTATCACATTTTATTTTTACACTTTCTTTGTGCATTATACGATTTGAAATTTTGATGAAATGATATATTCCCTTTACAAAATATTATGAGGGGAAGAAATAAGGCTGAAAACACAATGAGGCCGCCCTTGTATTCTCAGTTTTGGGGGATAAATTTCATTTATAAATATTTATTCTAACAAGTGGCCAAAAAAGAGCATTTTCAGTCAACTCGGGTCGTCACTTTTAAATCGACAATGGGGATATGATGAAGTAGCATCGCTCTAAACCTGTGAATGTGTTTGGTGGTCGTCGCACAGCAGATTTTTTCAAATAAACAATAAGAGTAATGAATTTTGAAGAAGAAGAATTGTGAGCGCCCCATGATTAGCGTCGGCGTACGCTGAATAAATCAATAATATTAAATGGAAAACTGTTATTTTATTTAGAGGAAAGTCAAAACCATCGAGTTCAACCGTTGTGTACACTGGCGTTTCCCATTTCTTTATCATTTTTATCTGTAGAAGCCGCTGACCAAAATTTTTGCAAACACAATATATAAGCGAGTTTTCATTGTATCAGAGCCTTAAATATAATTTATTTTAAATTTAAAAGTTATTTTCAAAATTTTTTATTACAGTGTATTATTTTGTTTTCACTATATAGATGAGGATTCAGTTAGTCTTCTGTGATGCATGTTCCATTCAACTTGTCCTCTTAACCTGGAAATGGAGAGTCAATACGCGTGTATTCGACATGTAATGCTTTGGGAATTTAAACAAGACAATAGCGCTAAGGCGACAGCAGAAAAATTATGCAGCGTATACGATGAAGGACTGATAACTGATCGGGCAGATAGAAATTGTTTTGTAAATTTTCCGTTCTGGGGAGACGACTTTAAAAGACAGGACGCCATTTTGACTTTTGCCGACAACCTTTTAAAGGCAATGTTGGAGAAAAATCCACGCCCATCACCAAGAGGTGTAGCAAAAATGTTGAATATATCACAGTCAACTGTTAAATTAATATAATTGTGTTAGTCAATGAAAACAAAATAAATGTCTGATCAAAAGACGAAAGTTATTTATGACTCGTGACTTTTTACCCGTGACCCTGCGCACAGTTAAAGAATCCGTCGTAAATGAAAGATAGAAGTGCCATATACTGCGACCGTCAGTTAAATATCTTCGAAATCACAATCCGTACAGGAACATATATATATACGAGGGTAAGAAGAAGTCTACATTCAGCTGAAATAAACCGTATGCAACAAAACAACAATTCGTGGACTGATGTCTACACGATTTCGAACGTTTTCGACGATCACGCAGACGTATTCCCTTTCTTCTTCTGTCAGCACACAATATGATTCTTCTAATTTTATTTGTTTAGGTCAAATCGCATAGCGATATTAATATCTTTGCGCGTCTTTTTAAAGCTTTCAATGCCAAAGAAGCCTACTACGTAAGGTAGAACTATTATGCGTACAATTATCCACGTATTTACATTCTGTAATGGGCGCTTATGAGCATTTGTGAGGTGGGAATACGCAGTACCTTTCCTCAACACCGCCGCTAGTAAGCGGGAATGTTTAGAAAATATTTCTTTTAAATTTTCTTTCTATAGAAACAGAAGGCCGTGCCTTATCTTACTTGCCTAGAATTCTAGTTCTGTTCTACTTCTGGTCAAATAGGTACACTTAAAGCGAACTCAAGGAAATAATAAACCTACTAGTTTTTTTAAAACCAGCACATTTCTCGGGAAACTTTACGTGTAGCGATGCAGTAGGATCTGTAATGTTTTATTATTGAACGGTGGCAAAGAACAATTTAACCTATGGAGGTTTGTGATTGATTGCAAGTATTAATAGATTAATTTTTTCATTTTTAAATTTTTTTTAGTAAAGGTGCCGGCACAGGGTTTACTCAGTAAAACACTTAATCAACTGTCACCAAAAACAGTGACCTGTGTAAAGCGTTATATACCGTGCCATCATCGTCAGTACAATCAAAGAAACAGGACGATCTGTCAAAATAAAAGTCCCTACTACTGGCAGTTAGAGTGTATCCTTAAATATGTATACAGCAAATGAATTTGTAAAGGAAAGGTATTAGATGTGGATTGAAGCATTTGAAAAGGAATGAAAATAGTTAGGACAATAAACTTTCTCTATGTTAACCAATGTAGGACACAGCTAAAAGTTGTTTCCAAAGTTTCAGCCCTTGGGCAGTGCAGGTTGGAAAGATGAACGAAATGAGACTTTGCTGTAACAACTCAAATGCAAGCGAAGCCACAAATTCAGTCAATTTCACGATCGCTAGTAATTTCGAAAACTGCGTCAGCTAAGCTCAACTCGAATATTTAACACATAAAGTTATTAAAAGAATTTAAAGATGACCGTGATTTGTTGTTGCATTTGGGATTTTTTTTACATTTCTTAAAGGTGCCTCTGGCAGAGGAGCCAACATTTTTTTTGCGATTTTTTATTTTTACCAACCGAAGTACTTTATTATTATTTTGTGACCGAAATGCTGACGTAACAGCTGATAGCACAGATGTTTTTTAATTATATCTACGGGCATTACAATTTGCAGTTCGTTTTTAATCGCCAATCTGGACATATTGGACATGTATTAATTGGATATATAGTTCATTTGTTCTCCATATCTCAAAAAACAAAACATATATATCAATAAATAAAAAGACAAAAAGATTATGCATGTATTATATCCCCCTTCGTATATTCGGTCATTTATTGATTATTACTTAAATTAAAACAAAGAAACTGCGGTAATTCAACTCTAAACAAAATCTGAAATTAAGTTTCAAAAAGTATACAAGAAACGCAAATCACTTTGTCTACATACAAACAACTCTGTCAGTAATTTTTTGTTGGAGTTGCCGAGAACAGCTGGTAAATAGCGGTCATCAGATTTTCATTAATTTTGCTTAATTTCCTAGAAATTATTTTCCCGTTCTAGGATATATCCCGTTGTTGCTTTTTCCATTTGCGAAAAAAACAAAGCACATATTACGCTCGACATTAAATCTTTTAATCTTTTAATGCAATTTTAATAAGAATGTAAGAGCCTTTAAATCTTTAAATAAATGCATATAGACTATCCGCGCAATTACAAGTTCACAGAGTTGTATTAGATTGTGAGTGTGATTCGTGTATACGCCATCTTGTATTAAGAGCTATTTATTATCCATTGTTTGTGTAATTCTGTGTACAGTCGTGAAATGGCAGCGAGTAATAGCTAGAAAAGGAGACATATGCATTCAAGTAGGCTCTGACGGAAAATTCACAAAGTGTAGAGAAAATATAATTTTTCTTTGGGAAATGACAATAAAATATAAATAACTGAAATAAAACAGCAACAATCTTTGTACTATAGAATATAAAGTCAAAGCCAAAGGTAATTAGTTCAATAATATTACCGTATCCAGTATGTGTATGCAAGTGACTATGGCGAGGTATTGATTACCCGCAGGGTGTCGCCTACTAACTGACGACATCTAGTAGAAGTCACTGATTGTGTCTGTCCAGATGTTCAATTAACAAAAGTTCAAATTTAAACTTGGTTTTTTTAGTAAATATGGAAGAAGGAAAAGATCGCCAATTGCAGGCGTACATTCAATATTTGAATCAGGATATGGAAGATTACGATAGCGAAAGCGTAGTTTTAACCACAGAAGCAGTTGAAGCTTTGGCCGATGTTGAGGCGGTAACAAAACATCCCAGTGCCGACAATAATGCCGACGGTAAAGATGGCACTGGCACCATAATCGTCGACGCTGACGGCAACTATTATTTTCAATCTTCGAAAGGCACCGTAGAAGTGAAACCCATTAAAATGGAAAATTCTACGAAGGTTATTGCAAGTAAAAGCGCTACCGTGGTCAGTACTGCAAATCTACGCATTAAACCAAAAAGCTCTAGTAAGTTAAAAAGTGATTGATGCATTTTGTAATTATAAACACAAGTTTAGGATGAAGATTTATTTGTCTTCCCAATATCATTGCAATAGCCTAAGGTTACCCATGTTCGTCCGCTTTTTCTTGGAATACTAGGTAATGCCTAATTTGAACTAAAAAGTTTCAACTTACCACATATCTATTATGATTAATCTCTCACGTTATAGGTGTTAATAATCACATAAGAGCGATATCCAAAGAGGCAAAAACTTCAAAAACAAGAAAAATGTATATGAACTTCAATATAAGTTCGCCTATAATTTTTAAATGTTTTATTAATTAAATAAAAGTATACGAATTTACTGATTATAAATTATTGTTTACAGGGGACACTACCGCTGAAACTAATATTCTGGAGGAATCAAGTCTTCAATTAGACACTTTGGAAGCAACAAATGATGATACCTTTAATCCATCTCAAACTATAATTGGCAATAACGATGAACAGTTATATGAACTAGATCGCACCAGTGCTATTGCCGACGAAGAAACTAACGCTGAAATGTTGTCTTCAATCTTAGTTAAACCACAAACAACAATGACAGAGTCCGCTTACAGTTTAAGTGCGGCAAATATCTATAAATGTAACGATTGTAAATTTGAAACGAATATGGAATACTTATTAACAGAACACGTTGAGAAGAAATGCAAGAACATAGCAAAGTCGCAAGAAAATAGCTCCCCTCGAAGTTCGTCGAAGGAAAAACGCAAAAATAATGCCGTGGAGGTCTTGACTGATGAAGTTATCACAGCAGCGAATACTGTAAAGAGAGTCACAAGTAATGTTGGTAAAGCGCGCGAGAAGACTACTAAAAAGGAAGAAATCTATGATTTTGACGAGAATGAAATAGAAGATTCAAAAAATGCTGATGGCAAAAGCAAATCGATTGAAGTACCAACAACGGAGGCTTTTCTCAAACCTTTGGATACCGCTGCTAATGCTGATTTATATAAATGCACTCATTGCACTTATACTACTAACAAAAAATTCCTAATGTCACGTCATATGAAATCTCATTCAGACGATCGTCCTTACAAATGTTCAATATGTGAAAAAGGCTTCAAAACTAGTGCGTCATTAGTTAATCATGTCAATTTTCATTTGGGCAAAAAACCTCACGGATGTACGTATTGCGATAAAGCTTTTACTACATCGGGAGAACTAGTTCGGCATGTACGATACCGTCACACAGGTGTTAAACCTCATAAATGCACTGAGTGCGACTACTCGAGTGTGGAAATGAGTAAGCTTAAACGTCACATGCGATGCCATACCGGAGAACGTCCTTATCAATGTCCGCACTGTACATATGCCTCACCGGATTCCTTCAAATTAAAGCGCCATTTGCGCACCCACACCGGCGAAAAGCCATATGAATGCGATATATGCAATGCTCGTTTCACACAATCAAATTCTCTTAAGTATCATCGACTGATTCATTCAGTTAATGAGAAGCCCGTTTTTCAATGTCCTATGTGTCCGACTACATGTGGCCGCAAGACTGATCTGCGCTTGCATATGCAAAAATTGCACAGCTCTGACAAAACGTGGCCATGTAATCGCTGTGGTAAAGAATTACCAGATCGTTACAGTTACAAAGTGCATATTAAGACGCACGAGGGCGAAAAATGCTTTCGGTATGTATAGCATATATATATATATGTAAAATTCAACAAAAAAAGAAAAAGTCAATTTGTTTTTAATTGTAGTTGCAAACTTTGTCCGTACGCTTCGATTACTCAACGACATTTGGATTCTCATATGTTGATACACACCGATGAAAAGCCTTTCGTTTGCGAAATCTGTGAAGTAGCTTTTCGGCAAAAGCAACTACTTAACCGTCATGTAAATCTATATCACAATGAGGAATACAAGCCACCATCAACGCGGGAGAAAGTGCACGTTTGTCCACACTGCAATCGGTCATTTTCCTTCAAAGGCAACTTGATGCGTCACATGGAAGTACATGATCCTTTTTCAAGGCACGAAAGTGAAAAACTGAAATTGAAGCTGGGTCGTATGAATCGATTAAAACCAGACGGAACCGTTATACAATATTCTACAGACGATCTGTCCGATGGGGAACAATTATCAACAGACATAATCGATACAAAAGCTACTGTCGAACAAGAAATAACTTCGGATGAGTATATGTTGTATCCGGAAGATGATGAACAACAAGGCGAAATTCAGTATTCGATATATGACGATTTCGAAGCAGATGAAACATTATTAGACCAAAAGCCAATTATTAAAATTGAAAATGCTATCAAAGGTGACCAACAGCAACAAGCAAAGCAATCGTCGGTTTTAAAAAATAAAGATAAATTCATCGATCTGCAAGTAAACGACGGACAAAACGTTGTTGTTATAAAAGTAATGCACGATGATGCGGACGATGGCATTGACGAGAATACTGAAGTAGATCAAGAACAAGATGAAGAAATGGTTATAGATAATATGGAACAGGATAATATTAAGCGACCTGTCTTCGGTGACGATAAACAATATACGCACAATAATAGCTTTGGTTTTGTGGTAAGGTATCAACTGCATTTCAATGACTTAAAAGCTTTCTACTACTGTAAGTCGTCTTTTTCTCTCCTATTTTACAGGAAGATGATGATGATGATAATGATGATGATGATGCTGATGATGCCAATGAAGATAACAATAAGCAAGTCATAGAATTATTTCATATTGCTGAGCTTTAAAGTGGCTTTAGTTGATAATATTTCTTTCCTCCTTTTTTTGTTTTCGTTTCTCTTTTAATACATTCTCAGGTTATATTATTTAGTAATTTTCTGAATTTTTTTTCTACTCTTACTTTCGCCCGTTCTTTGTAACGAATCTAGAAATTTATGCAAATCATTGTCATGAAAGCGGCATAAAGTTTATTTATATACTTCATTAGTACGTATATATATATATATATACTTTAAAGGTATATATATATATAGGAAAATAAAAACTAAAAACAATCATACTAATGTTAATGTAACGGTAATAATAAATATTATTTGATAGATCTGGTCCCCCGAAGATAACTAATCGACATTCCCGGTTTTCGCGTTCAAGTATAATTTACGTACGTAAAGCAGCGCTTTCGACGGCGAGACCAAGCCGAGATTTGAAACATCACTCACATAGTATTAGGTAAACAATCGTCTTCGTTTTCCTACAAAAATACGATCGTAGGATATGTTCTTCGATCAAATTGCCTGAACTTGAATGAAGTATTGAAGAAGCAAAGCTTCTTCACCAGATAACCATATTATCCTGTTAGGCTTATATTATATAAAGCAACCGTCTAGAGTTAATTATATAAAGGCAGTTTGTCTCGTCTTTACGTTGCAAAAGATCTCCTCTCCAGGATGTCTGCAAAAAGCTTCTCTGATTTCTAAAAGCTGCACTCAGTTTGTGTTTTATATATATATATATATATATATATATATATATATATGTCATTTTGCACTCGTTTTGCTTTTCCTTAAATAATATTTTCTTTTCTCTAAAAATCTACAAGTTTTTGTTTATTTTTTTGTATTTCTCAGTTTAGAATTTCAGTAGACGAGCATTATTATTTTAGGTCACATTATCGCCGACTGTTCATATTCATCATCATGTAATGTGTTTTCGTACTTTCTCATCGAGTCATAGTCAAACTTTCATTGCTAGTACTGCAGTACCTTCCAATTTTCCATTTGGTAAAAATACGAAATGTTCATAAAAATTGACGATAGCATCGAACATTTGTTGCCAACACTTTCGTAAAGCGGATTTGACAGCTTCTCTTTACTCTTTCCATATATATATAGGGAACTTAATGTAAATGTAAAGAATTCATGTATTAATTAAAAGTTTCTTAATAGATCGATCGGTCGGGGTTTTTCTTACCTTAAATATTTCTGCCTTGGATAAATGTTCAATCAAGCAGTTGATCGAGAGGTTACATAAAGTATTCAAAATTCATTTTACATTCATTAGGCGATGATGATTGATAAACTCGGGCATAATCGAGTCGAATGAGTTATTTTCTCAATTTCTCTTAATTTTCATTTTTTATTTTACTCAGTTATTTAGTTATATTCATCATTCGATATATTATATCTATATATACTAGATCGAGTAGAAAAACCTAAAATTGTGTATGTTTGTTCGTGTGTCAACTTGCGGATAAAGATTTCCGTGCGACTCCTCCTTGTGGACTAAATTCGAAATCGATTCATGTTCATTCAAATGAAACTTAAGGATTTCAAATTGCGCAATCAATCACCTTACAAAGTCTTGGCAAATTCTGTGAATGGATTTTTTTACTTTTTTTGCTCCCCGTTTTCCAATCAAATGAAATGAAGTAGACAAGCCCAGGAATGCGAAATCACTTCGAATATGCCTTTTTTCGATTTAAACGGTGCATGTAATCTTAATTATCGGATATTGTCTGTATACACACATATATATATATATATATATATATATATAAGTGTATGGACTAAATCTTCTAATTGCTATTATTCTTAGAAACAATTTAATCTATTATTAAGTAAAGTATTAAACCAATGAAATTGCAAAAAAAAAAAAATAAAATAAAAATAAAATAAATAAATTAAATAAATTTATTATAAAATGTACCGATAAAAATCGAAATTGATTGTGGCGTAAGCATACACGCATATGTTTTAGTTAAACACAATTGAAAACTCTCGCTTTCGCTTTCGCTCTCGCTCTTGCTCTCCTTTCAAATATTAAGATACATATAAGCATGTGTGACGTCTTGTTACTAACCGAATGCCTGTGTGGCCTTGCGTTCTACAATTTAATGGTACAATGAAATTTAATCGACGATCCAGTCTCATTAAAAACAGAAAGAACAAGAAGAAGAAATCTATTTTCTCGACTCCCTTATTTATTATTATTATTATTATTATTATTATTATAATTAATTACTAATTATGTACGCATCATAAATGATGTGTTCTTATAATGCGTCTATCGTAACTGCAACGACAGCGAAATTATAATAATACGCAGCGCGAGTTTGAAGGCAAAACAATCAATTCTAATCGCTTGACGTAGAAAAGCAGATCAGACCGGTTTATTTCGAATTTAGAAATAATCATTATTCTTATTATTGTTTTCATAAGTTCTAGTTAAGAAAAATTGCAAAAAAAAAGAAAACAAAAAATTTGGAAAAAAAAGTCTTATGGTAGGAATAAGATAAAGAAATTTTTGAAAAATTTTTTTTGAAGAAAAAACCAAAAAAAAAAGTTCTCATTAAACAAATAGAAGAGAGAAAAAAAAAACACATACAAAGCCGAAAGCGAGTTGAGTGTACGATTACGTGCATATTGTTTAGTATTCGTAAATGATGATGAACGCTTATATGCATACGTACATGCATGCATGCATACATAACATCGAATGTATATCAATGAATTGCCATGTTTTGTAATGATTGTGTCAATAACATGGACAATGATTTTCTTAAAGGGCCGGCAAATGTCTGCTACCGCACACATACATATACAAATATGAAATGCTGTACTTTACCGGTTTACTTTATTCGTTAATCAACATTCAGGCAGTCAATGATAGAAGTAAGAGAGAGAGAGAGAGAGAGAGAGAGAGAGTAAGTAAGTCTTTTGTTAAAGCTTATCTTGAAGAGTATATAGTAAAATTTTTGAATATTATCAATACAGCAGAAGGCTTGTCTTGCGGCCATTATCCATGCATTTGCCGCATGTAAGCGGCACTAATTAACTTATCCTCTACATATACATACATACTATATGTATTACTAAATTTTATAAGCGTAAGCAATAAGGAAAAGTAAAACAACAACAATAAGAACTTATACTATAAAATAACAAGGAAATAGGAGTTGTCATGCATATATGCATGCATATATATATACACACCCATGTATATATATATATATATATATATAAATATATACAATTGTATTGTATATGAGAGTAGTATAGTAATGCGTTTTTTTCTTTTACTCGACCATACGCGGGCACATACACACACACACACACACACACATACATACGTATATTTCGTTGCAAAAATCTTGTAAACAAATCACAACAAATCATTTCATTTCATTTGGATTTTTTGTTTTCATTATAAAAATAATCCTACACATGCTGTACGTACATCCATCCCTATATACGCGTTCATTTATATTCCTACTTACTTACTTATATATAAATGTTTACATATGAGCGTGTGTGGGTGTGTATTTTTATGAAATTAAATAAAATAGACCCAAATATCAGCAATAAGTTTCAGTTATTTCCTTGCCATTCGTATAAACACTTCAAAAATTCGTTGAATTTATTGGGAGTTTTCGTGTGTATTTACTTTGAAATTTCCAATTTAACTTGATCTACTACTACCAAATATTATTGTAATTAATTGAAATAAAAATTTTCGAAATTAATTTCTACAAATAAAAATATGTTATGTTTATTCTATGAATTTAATACGACTTCAAAAATTAGAAAGTTGTTCACAATGTATGACCTGAGAAAAGTACCAGATTCCTGAGGATTTTTCAAAGAAAGAAAGAAAGACAGACATTTCGCTTTCCATAAATCATTTAACGATCAAATCTGCCAGTGTTTGTTCTTTTTATTGATTTATTTCTTTCATGTTTTTTTTTTTTTTTTTTGCGGTGTTTTCAAAATAATTCATCGCGTCACTTAAGATAAATTCAAAAATGAAAGGTAAGTTCTTCGTTAATAAAGGATAAAGGAACTAGAACAAAACGGTAGGTTTTCGATTTCTTGCTTATCTTATAAGGCAGTTACATACACATCATTGTTAAAACAAAAAAAACAATCGCTATGTCAACTTCGAATCCAGATCTCTACATTTAATCGGATAGTCAGTAGTCTTCAAAAAAAATGATAAATTTCAAAAAGACAATGAAAACGATTCAAGACAAGAATTCTTGTTTTGAAAATCGCGTAAGCTCGTACATTTTTTTTTTTTTTTTTTTTTGGAATATATTGTCCCTATTTATTACCTCGTTTTACGGGCAGGATACGGATATCCATTCGTATATTCATTTCGTATGGCATTAGCTTGTAATTTTACATATATATATATATATTATGTTTTCATATGTTACATACCTATATATCATACTAATCGATCATCGAAATTTGTTGACCGCATAAGCTGAGCTTGATAAAAAAAGTTATTTTTGTCTATGCAGATAAACTTTTCGTATCCACTATCTCAAGTGAACAAATACGAACACTAAATTCATCTTAAAGTAAAACTTGGACGCTCGGCAAATCAACGGAATATATAATATATATGTAGAAAGTTACAAGACCTTATGCTAATAGCAAAAACTATGCATACAATACTTTATCATATTTCTCCGATGGATATTTTTCTGCGAAACAAATGTGATAACAAATTTAATACGTCTTCGGTATAGTGTGTTTGCGAACTACATTCACTTGAAGATGAATTTTAAAGATCAGTTACCACAATTTTTTTAACTAAACGCGTCTCGGTTAGTTCGTCATCAGAATTTCTCTTAACGAAATTTTTAAAGGAGGAACATGATGGAAATTTACAAATTTGTCTTCTTCTTCCCCCTTTTTTGTTTTTGTGTACTATTAAGAGGTCTCCAACTTTTGTGTACTTGGGTTGCGGACAGGTACACTCTGCTAGGTTTCATCTTTTATGGACATTTGCTATTGTGAAAATTGATAGGAGTAAGAAAGCGAACGAACGAGCGAACGAACAGAAGGGCCCTGAGAAGCAAAGCCGATCGATTCAGCAACATAATATGAATTGATCTAAGCCTGTTTGTCCATCTGATGTCTGTCAATGTAAATTCGTGATCAAGCTACAAGTCGCATGTTTCGACCTAGGGACGAACGCTTTGGACAATGGTTCGGATCGAATCATGTTTTCGCCTTATTTTGAAAAGTCGTTATGTGGATAATTGTTTTAAACAAAGTGATGCAGGGCATTCGACGATGGGTCGTGGCCCACTGTAGTGTTTTAAATATATATATATATATATTTTTTTTACATGTTCACGGGACTAGATCCTTAAATACATGGAAAGCAAAGTTTCAACTGCTTTTCGTGTTACAAGATACCGCGGCTATAGTGTACTAGGAAAGGTTAAGTTTTTCACTTCAATTCTGGCAAGAGATATATATATATATATATATAGGCAGGCGAACAGGCCGAAATGGGTAAATTCTTTTTACATTTTTGAATTAATCAAAAATTGATGCGTACATTTTGTAGGTATTCCGATGTATTCCTTCTAGAGGTTATTACAACACTTTTTCTTTCATTATCTTTTCTTGCCAGACATACAACATGGTCGATCGTACGGTTCATTAGATGATAATCTTATTCCGCCGGTAAATATAAGGATCGAAAACGATGAGAGAACACCTTTATTGATGAATCATTGTCATAGCGTTGCTGCATTCAATGAATGCGAATATGACGATGACCTATATAACGATAGGCTGTTGACGTCGTTTAATTCGTTAGATGATAATGCTACCACTGCGACACTGATTAGTACCGTACCTGATGCCAGGCACAATGTTGAAGCTTTCCATTGGGAATTACGTTTGGTGGCCTTTATCCTTTTACTGTTGAGTAGTGTGGCACTGGCCATATATCTGCTGATAATTGAATGTAAGCTTTAAAAAAATGATATCCTCTTTATACGAACTTTTATTTAGTAAAATCGCACGTTATTGTCTCAAACATCGGAAGTCAGCGTTCGCGGATTCAAAGCAGTTGGCAAAAGCGTAACACTTACGAATCGGGCACACAAGCCACTAAACTGCGGTCCCCACCTTTCTATCTTTTCCTCCTTCCTCGTTTCTTTCTGACCGCCACCGTTTTTACACGGATAGGGAACATCCTATGAGTGATTACTCACAATTTAACCAAAGAAAAAAAAATAATAATAATAATAGCAATAATAAAAAAAGCAACAACAACAAGAACGAAAGACGAGTTTATTTTATACACACTTGGTCCAAAACCCAGCGTATTAGTTCAATCTTCCCCTCTTTGCTTTATATCATGGAATAATGTTTGTTCGAAAATTAGCATATCGGTCAAATACTCTCCTCCTGACCTCTGCTTACATATCATGTTAAAGTTTTTTCCAAAAGCTACCATATTGGTTCAATAGCCCCCCTTTGATATATACCACTGAAAAATTGTTGTCCGAAAACTAGGATGTTAGTCCAATATTCAGCCTTTTTCTACATATGTAAAAATTTTTCTCCGAAAGTTAGCATATATTAGTCCAGAACTCACCCCTTCCGAAATTAGCATCTTAGTACAACACTCCTCCTTTGCTCGATATCATTAAAACATTTTCGTCCAAAAACTAGCACATTAGTCTAATGTTTCTCCCTTTTCTATATATCATGGGCCAATTCTTGTCCGAAAACTGGCGTATTATTAGTTACCTGAAATTCCATTTTTTGGCTAAAAGATAACTTACGATGTGTATTATTGTCTCGTCATTCAATCTGGGTGATAGAATCTGATAGATGTTAGAGTCTCTTAAAACATATCAAAAATCGCCACTTGAATAAATTCGTTAAAATTTTTCATAACACGCACACATACAGTATACTTGCGCTATATGGTAAATAGTAAGAATATTTTGTGTTTGTATTTTTTATTTTTGTTTGATTTTTCTCATCATTTTCTTATCTATACAATATTGTTCAATTATGAATTGACGTAGCAGGGACACGAACCAAGTGTGAGGGTAGCTCAACTGTAAGCAAAGACAAAAGTTTGAGTTGCGTACAGTGGGCGAACTTCACGCTAATACTGAAACGCCTGTTATTCGCGAACAAAAGGCTTAACATTGTAATATATTGACCTGAGGGGTTTTTCTGCTGTCCGTCTCTATGAGAAACCCCCTAAATGGAATATAATTTTTTTAAATTTATTTTACTGTATAAAGGTGTTGTTGTTGTTGTTTTGACCTTCAGCCCGTTTGCCAGCTGTAACGTTTTCTCTCGACTTGATCAGTCACGATATATGGAGCAAAATGCAAGTAACAAGCGAAAATCGTAGTACTTACGAGAACATTACCAAAATAATACTTATGCAGACGGGTGGTGAGAATTGCTTTACACCGAAGAGCTGCTTAGAAATTTTACGGGAAATGCAGGTAACGCGGAAAAACAAAACGGTAACCATGAGAAAATCTTAATAGTTTTTATTTTTTATTTTATTTTTAAAACTTTTAGTTGAACTATAATAGCGAAGGTTTAGAGCTACCCTACAATTTCCTAATAGGTGGCGATGGGCAAACGTATGAGGTGCGTGGCTGGGAATATGCGAATGGTATGACTGGGGTCTCACAAAAGGATTCACTTTTAATTGGATTAATAGGTATTTTGGGAAAAGAAGTTTTTTAAAATTTCTTTTTAAATTTCTCTATATATATGTATATATATATATATATAGGCGATTTCACCTATGCAATGCCTAATGCCAAATTATTGACGACAATACGTTCGTTAATTAAAGAGTCTCTGAAACGTCATAAAATCCATGAAAAATATCGTATATATGGTTTACGAAATATTACGCAACAACAAAAAAAACAATCATCATGTCACGAGGGCGAAAAATTATTCGCAGAAATTATGAAATGGTCAGAATTTGAGAATATTTTCTTTATTTAACGAGAAAGAGAGAGAGAGAGACGAAAAGCTCAATTCAAAATTCGATATGTAGATGAAATAAATTCCGTTATTATTTTCTGTGAAAAATCGAGAGTTTATTCAAAATTTATAAATAAAATTGAAACAAATTCGAGAGAAAAGCAAAAAAAACAAAAAGGAGAAAAAAAAAGAGACCATAAATCATTTCTTATTATTTATTATATAACTTAATCAATTTCTAATTTACGAAAACTTCCCTCCAGGCATTCGTAATGTTTTAAGAAATGCGCTACGTTCTTCAATTTTCCCGATTTTTTGCACTGTATGCCGCAATCGGTTAATAAGGTTATCTCATCTAATTTTAAAATAGTCTCACGTTTCTCGAGTAATTCGCATTTCCAGAGATTCAACATTTCCTCAGTGGACATCCGGCCGCCCAATTCTTGCGGTAAGCATTCGGGGTCTATAGCCTTGCAAAGTTCTTCGGCGTTGCTATGTACGGTAAGACGTTTTCTAATTTTTAAGCTTACACGCGTTTTAGCGAACTCCACAAGCCACTTTAGGCCCGACGGTAAATTAATGAGATGAATTTCCTTATGGCGCATAGGCAGCGATTGTTCGCCCCATTTAAAGACGCGAGCAAATTCAATCGGTTTCCAATTAGTTATATGATGCGTTGTAACACCCGAGAAATTTCCAATGTGCGTTACGCCTACCATCTGCGTAAGAGGATCTTCCATTAGAAATTCATAAGTAAGAAAATGTACTTTCGCCTGTTCGCTACTTCCATACAATTTCGCATTGAAACCTTTAGCGTTTACAATAACAACACGCCGACCATTTTTATCACGTTTCGGTGTAGCAAATATATAACCGCTCGAGATTATGTCATTTAACTTGGCATCTAGTAAATCTAATTGCGTGGTGAGGTGTGGAAACGTACGCTTTATATTTAAATACTTGAGCATGCTTTGCTGAGCTAGCGGTACGTTGAACTTTTTTGCTCTTAGGAAGCGTAACAAGAATCCATCGTCGCAACGCATATTAAGTATATCCATATTTTTCGCTAACCAATTACGTAATTGTTGCAAACTCTGTTCGCGCGTGCATTGATTTTCATGTAATTCGTTTTCAGCTACTTTAAGTAATTGTTTGGAAAGTTCATGTGCATTGTGGTCGGTAACTCCATTCATATTTAATAAGAAGCAGGCTGAAAAAATAACGTAAATAGAGACATTTTATCACTTCATAACAAAGAAGGCACCGTAGTGGATCGCGTCCCACCATTATATAATCTACATCATTTCGTTTCATATAACAATTTGCCGAAATAACGCTTTGTATGAGGAATGGGGTTTGTCCTTGAGCTAAAACAAGTCCATGTGCTAAATTTCCTCAAAATATTTCCAACAATTGCGAACTGTAGATTGAACACAAAAAAAACAAGATAGACCGACGGACAGACAAATTTATTAATTTTGAATCACTGCTCTGAATCAATTGGTATAATAAAAGATAGGTCTATCTCAACCCCTTCTGACTGTTGCATACATTCGCACAAAGTTGGTGTACGCTTAGTAAACGGGTACAATAAGCAAGAAGTTTTATTCGGCTAGAGTTATATTTCTTTGCATTCGCTACTAGCTTGCTTTTTTAAAGGCAATTTATTAAAAACAATCTCGAAAAAAACTAATACATATATATTCATATACATGTCTTACGTTGGTCTGTTTCAAAACTTTATTCTAATTCAGATAAATGTAAAATAAAATAAAATATATTATGACGAAAACTTCAAACAAGTGTTTTTTTTAGTTTTCATTACTGTAGATGTTATCCTTTTAATGTACAAGCACACATTCGATACAGTGTTGTTTAACGTAAATATTAAGAGACAAATTTTCGGTTTGCGCAATTATGCTATAATTATTTTAACATTTCTGAAACGTTTTACAACTCTGTTTTAGTTTTCTTTTTATTCTTTTAGTTATTGCAAAATGTTTGTCTAGTTGATTCTCGCTTGTAATTTAATAACAATTAAAAGAAGGTGTTGTTTACAAGACTATATAAACAATATAAAGAAAATTAAATAAAAAAGTGTAATGAAAATGTGAGCTCGTCATGTAAAAAGTAATTTATTAAATAAATTTAATATAAAGAAATCTTCAAAAATCGCGCAAGTTCAATGAAGCCGTCATAATTTTACCCTCGCGTTTCTTATCGTTATATTATGGTAAGTAAAAGAAGAACAAAAATTCATTCCCAGGTAATAGATATGCGACAATGAAACTCTTTTAACAATATATGGTCACGTATATGTTGGAAAGCGCGCAAGAAAATTGAAAACCTCTCCCACGCAGCAACGTACAAAGAAAAAAGTGACTTTGATATTTGAAAATTCCGGTTTAAATTTGAAAATAATGTACACATTCGCAGCATTTTAGCCGTTGTTGGCTAACGACAATTAACTAAAAAACTATCACTTTTTACTATAATTTCGTTTGTTCTCTTTTAATAAAATATTCTTTGAATTGTCGAATTTTTGCAAGTTTCTCTACACTTTTTGTCTACTGTGACCGTAAAAATACACTTTTTAATTTTTTTTTTTTAATTAAACATATTAACATAAACAAAAATGCAAAAATATAGGAAGCAGTTATTGTTATAAATCATTATATGCTTATGTGCTTGACTTTATGGCTCTGTTATATTTACATAACTTAAAACATAAGCTTCGAAATTAGCTCAAGTGCAAACATAACAGCCTGACTTGTCTTGGTCTGGTCTTGTATAGTTTTTCGATTGGTTAGACGCTAATTAGCAAAATGTTGAATATGTGGTGACAAGGTCTAGTAATAAATACTTCAGCAAGTCATTTTAAGTTAAAAGAAAATTGTATAATAAAATTATATATCATACAAAATTGAGAATTTTTCTATAAGATATTATAGCTAAGGTAATTTGCATTTTATGACTGAACTTAATTTAATAATTTATTACTCAAAAATATTTTAGTCGAGCAAGGTAGGCAATTAAACACTTTATGTCAGTTGATTTCGCTGAATACAATTCTCTAATTATTTTCGTGAAAAAATACCACAAGGCATACTGTTCATGGAATCTTTATATGGCATGAGGTGAAAACTATAAACTGATCTGGTGTACATGTAAAAAAATTGATTTTTCTGACGAAAATCATATTAATTTCGGTCATAAGGTACTAAAAATTATACTTTTACCACAAATCGAGTGGCATTGTTATGCCAACTGGCACTAGTTTCAGTTTTTCTGGATGTTACATACCCCCCGCATAAATCTTGTACACCCTTATGCCACAACTATCGTAGGGCAAAAAAAGAAACAAAATCTTGCTTCACGTATAGATTTCTTCATATTAACAATAAATCATTGAAAATTTAAAGTCGTTAAAAGATGTCGGCGCGGTAGTACAACAACAATTAAAATTCTGAGACATGCTATAACTCTTTAACTGTGTTGCCGCGTGACTGTGTGTGTGTGCTAATTTATCAATGTGTATACAAACAGGTTTCGCTAAAGATGATCAAATCGTTTTTCCGGCTACCTATTGTACTTATCGTGTAATTAGGCATAATTTAAAAGTTAACGTTTGTTGTGCGAGCATAAAATGAGTTTTTCAAGTCGTAAAAAAAAACAAAGATAATATTTTACGTAACATTTATAGCATTTTTTTTCTTTCTAAAACAAAGTAGTTTTATGCAATAATTATTTTTATTAAATCTACTTCCACTAATTTTTTTTTTTGTTTTCTTTAAGGCGCAAGCAACTGTTCTAAAACATAATAAGTAATTCTGCATTGCCTTCGACGAATGAAATAAATGGAATTTTCTGTAACTATTTTAATTGGATAAACTATTGTATAATTAACATATGTCTACCTAAACCCCGAATGCCTCCAAAGTGGTTATTTTTTTTTTTGCCATTGATGGAATCCACTATATTTAAGATACTCCATATGTCTAGGAAATAGTAAAGCAATTAATGGTGAATGGTACAAACAGCAACACCACGATAATGCTCGATCCCACGCTTGTTGCACTTGACTATTTTGCAGTCTCTTAGATGACAGTTCTGAACGCATATGACTCATTTTAACTTCTGCTTAGCATTTTCTACGAATTAACTAATGAATGCTTCAGTTCATTGAAAAACATCAAGAAAATATTCCATTCCAGAAATTAGAAGCACTACCCAAGCTTAAATCAGTTGTCAGAAAACTGGAGAACGTTTGCTGGTCATAATGGTGGGCACTTTCAAATAGTTAAAAAAAAAAAATCCTGAAAATAAAGTTCTGGAACTAGGCAAAATTATCGGAGCCCCAAAATATATAAAGTAATGTCTTGTTCATACATACAAGACTTACTTCTCGTTGTAACCCTTATATAGAGCGGAGCCCGAAAAGTAGACCTACGTAGTCCAAACATATCGCATATATGCGAAATAAAAAAAATTAATAAATATCAGATTTTGTTGCCATACAAAGCCTTATTTGTTTGCATGAATGATTGTATGGGCGGGAACGAGTCCAAAAATCGTCTCATCCCATCAAAATTTTCTAAATTTAATGCGTACGCAGAAACCTTTGTCGAGAGTAGGATTTTAAATGAGGAGTGCTCATCGAAATGTTCCGATCCAATCTATTTTCATTGATTGTCATCCTTGGACCAAACAATAATTACATATCATTAAAAGGTAGAGCTTCTATTTTAAGTACTTATGAAAGTCGCGTCGACTTCTTAACATAGAAGTTGAAGAATGAAATTGAAGCTTTTGCTCCTGCTATCATAGAACTAATCTCAAGTTCGAAAGGATTGCTTTTGACATAACTGTATAGGCTTTTATGGATGGTAGGTATCTTGGCTTAAAGCACTTTCACACTTACAAACGGAGAAGATTCGCTCTTCGATGAAATAAAATGATTTCCAATGCACTCCGAGAGAATCGAGAAAACGGTAATCTGTCCTACAGCAATAACTTGATGCCTGTAATACAATCATCAGACTTGATGCGAAAGCATTAACTACTTGGTGGGTTAAAGTAATTGTGGAACGACCACTAGTTGAATGGATGTGTGATGTTATCATAAAGAACACTTAACCTTTACATAGTTTACATAACACGTAGCTTACTATTACTGAAGTTTCGCACAAAATTAGATTAATTTCGAAGTAAATTAATTTTTCCCTCATAAAACACTCGCAAGCATATATATACTCTTCCGCGTTATGATCTTTTGGACACATTTATATTACATTATGCTATGGATCGGTTTCTCGATTTATACGTTAATGCTAAGTTAATGCTAATCATGTTATTCTTATAAGAATTTGCAATTTTTATTAATTGGACGAAAAATCATTTCTCACAACTTTCTTCAAAGATATTGAAAACTTTTTATATGAAACTCACTTTAAACTGAAGAATCGTAATAGTTTGCCTCGAAATAAATGATCTTTTACTTATATATGTTTAATGCTCGTTGGTTAACCGATGAATGATGTCTTGTCATGTTAAGTTTAAGTTAATATATAGCTTGCCACTCTCTTCAATAATACAATGAAGAGATCTCACGAGTATGGTTTAAAAATCTTCAAATCATACTTAAATCTTTAAATCTTCTTTTATAGCTAACGGAAGCTATACATTGCATTTTTCAAATGTCGTTAGCACTTAAATATGTGACAATAAAAAATGACAATTCTCGACATGGGTATAACATATAGTTACCCTAAACCGCGAAAAATACTATGTCAGGTTTTTGCAAAAATTTTGATCAGCGCTTTTTACACGTAAATATGATAAAGAAATGGGAAAATGCCTATGTGCACAACTGTTGAATTTTATGATTTCGACCTTCCGCTAAATAAAACAACTTTTTTCCATTTAATATTATCGATTTATTCAGCGTACGCCGACGGTAATCATGGAGTGCTCAAATTTCTTCTTCTTCCAAATTCATTACACTTGTTGTTCATTTGAAAAAATCTGCTGCCGACGCCCACCAAACACGTTCAGAGCATTTTTTGCAAAAATTTTAAGGTCGGGGGTCGTCAAAAATCGAAAAAAACGAATTTTTCGAATTTTCCGAATTTTTGCAAAAAAAATCGTTAAAAATCGAAAAAAACGAATTTTTCGAATTTTCCGAATTTTTGCAAAAAAAATCGTCAAAAATCGAAAAAAATGAATTGTTCAAATTTTTCGAATTTTTGCAAAAAAAATCGTCAAAAATCGAAAAAAACGGATTTATCAAATTTTTCGAATTTTTGCAAAAAAGGTCGTCAAAAATCGAAAAAAAACGAATTTTTCGAATTTTTCGGATTTTTGCAAAAAAAATCGTCAAAAATCGAAAAAAACGGATTTATCAAATTTTTCGAATTTTTGCAAAAAAGGTCGTCAAAAATCGAAAAAAACGAATTTTTCGAATTTTTATAATTTTTGCAAAAAAAGTCGTCAAAAATCGAAAAAAATGAATTTTTCAAATTTTTCAAATTTTTGCAAAAATTTTAAGGTCGAGGGTCGTCAAAAATCGAAAAAAATGAATTTTTCGAATTTTTCATATTTTTGCAAAAATTTTAAGGTCGGGGGTCGTCAAAAATCGAAAAAAACGAATTTTTCGAATTTTTCTAATTTTTGCAAAAAAAGTCGTCAAAAATCGAAAAAAATGAATTTTTCGAATTTTTCAAATTTTTGCAAAAATTGTCGTCAAAAATCGAAAAAAAAACGAATTTTTCGAATTTTTCGAATTTATGCAAAAAAAATCGTCAAAAATCGAAAAAAAACGAATTTTTCGAATTTTTTGCAAAAAAAATCGTCAAAAATCGAAAAAAACGAATTTTTCGAATTTTTCAAATTTTTGCAAGAAAAATCGTCAAAAATCGAAAAAAACGAATTTTTCAAATTTTTGCAAGAAAAATCGTCAAAAATCGAAAAAAAACGAATTTTTCGAATTTTTGCAAAAAAAATCGTCAAAAAATCGAAAAAAAACGAATTTTTCAAATTTTTCAAATTTTTGCAAAAATTTTAAGGTCGGGGGTCGTCAAAAATCGAAAAAAACGAATTTTTCGAATTTTCCGAATTTTTGCAAAAAAAATCGTCAAACATCGAAAAAAACGAATTTTTCGAATTTTTCCATAAAAATCGTCAAAAATCGAAAAAAAACGAATTTTTCGAATTTTCCGAATTTTTGCAAAAAAAATCGAAAAAAACGAATTTTTCGAATTTTTCGAATTTTTGCAAAAAAAATCGTCAAAAATTGAAAAAAAACGAATTTTTCGAATTTTTCAAATTTTTGCAAAAAAAGTCGTCAAAAATCGAAAAAAACGAATTTTTCGAATTTTTGCAAAAAAAATCGTCAAAAATCGAAAAAAACGAATTTTTCGAATTTTTGCAAAAATTTTAAGGTCGGGGGTCGTCAAAAATCGAAAAAAACGAATTTTTCGAATTTTTTCCAATTTTTGCAAAAAAAATCGTCAAAAATCGAAAAAAACGAATTTTTCGAATTTTTCGAATTTTTGCAAAAAAAATCGTCAAAAATCGAAAAAAACGAATTTTTCGAATTTTTCGAATTTTTGCAAAAAAAATCGTCAAAAATCGAAAAAAACGAATTTTTCGAATTTTTGCGAAAAAAATCGTCAAATATCGAAAAAAAACGAATTTTTCAAACTTTTCAAATTTTTGCCAAAAAAATCGTCAAAAATCGAAAAAAACGAATTTTTCAAATTTTTGCAAAAAAAATCGTCAAAAATCGAAAAAAACGAATTTTTCGAATTTTTGCAAAAAAAAGTCGTCAAAAATCGAAAAAAACGAATTTTTCGAATTTTTCGAATTTTTGCAAAAAAAAATCGTCAAAAATCGAAAAAAACGAATTTCTCAAATTTTTCAAATTTTTGCAAAAATTTTAAGGTCGGGGGTCGTCAAAAATCGAAAAAAACGAACTTTTCGAATTTTTCAAATTTTTGCAAAAATTTTAAGGTCGGGAGTCGTCAAAAATCGAAAAAAATGAATTTTTCAAATTTTTCAAATTTTTGCAAAAAAAGTCGTCAAAAATCGAAAAAAACGAATTTTTCAAATTTTTCAAATTTTTGCAAAAATTTTAAGGTCGGGGGTCGTCAAAAATCGAAAAAAATGAATTTTTCGAATTTTTCAAATTTTTGCCAAAAAAATCGTCAAAAATCGAAAAAAAAGAATTTTTCAAATTTTTCAAATTTTTGCAAAAATTTTAAGGTCGGGGGTCGTCAAAAATCGAAAAAAATGAATTTTTCAAATTTTTGCAAAAACTTTAAGGTCGGGGGTCGTCAAAAATCGAAAAAAATGAATTTTTCAAATTTTTCAAATTTTTGCACAAATTTTAAGGTCGGGGGTCGTCGAAAATTCGAAAAAAATGAATTTTTCAAATTTTTCAAATTTTTGCAAAAATTTTAAGGTCGGGGGTCGTCAAAAATCGAAAAAAACGAATTTTTCGAATTTTTCAAATTTTTGCAAAAATTTTAAGGTCGGGGGTCGTCAAAAATCGAAAAAAACGAATTTTTCGAATTTTTCAAATTTTTGCAAAAAAAGTCAAAAATCGAAAAAAACGAATTTTTGGAATTTTTCAAGTTTTTGCAAAAATTTTAAGGTCGGGGGTCGTCAAAAATCGAAAAAAATGAATTTTTCAAATTTTTCAAATTTTTGCAAAAATTTTAAGGTCGGGGGTCGTCAAAAATCGAAAAAAATGAATTTTTCAAATTTTTGCAAAAATTTTAAGGTCGGGGGTCGTCAAAAATCGAAAAAAACGAATTTTTCAAATTTTTGCACAAAAAGTCGTCAAAAATCGAAAAAAATGAAGTTTTCAAATTTTTCAAATTTTTGCAAAAATTTTAAGGTCGGGGGTCGTCAAAAATCAAAAAAAATGAGTTTTTCGAATTTTTCAAATTTTTGCAAAAAAAATCGTCAAAAATCGAAAAAAACGATTTTTCAAATTTTTGCAAAAAAAATCGTCAAAAATCGAAAAAAAGAAATTTTTGGAATTTTTCAAATTTTTGCAAAAAAAAGTCGTCAAAAATCGAAAAAAACGAATTTTTCGAATTCTTCAAATTTTTGCAAAAATTTTAAGGTCGGGGGTCGTCAAAAATCGAAAAAAATGAATTTTTCGAATTTTTCAAATTTTTGCAAAAATTTTAAGGTCGGGGTCGTCAAAAATCGAAAAAAACGAATTTTTCAAATTTTTCAAATTTTTGCAAAAGTTTTAAGGTCGGGGGTCGTCAAAAATCGAAAAAAACGAATTTTTCGAATTTTTCAAATTTTTACAAAAATTTTAAGGTCGGGGGTCGTCAAAAATCGAAAAAAATGAATTTTTCGAATTTTTCAAATTTTTGCCAAAAAAATCGTCAAAAATCGAAAAAAAGAAATTTTTGGAATTTTTCAAATTTTTGCAAAAGAAAGTCGTCAAAAATCGAAAAAAACGAATTTTTCAAATTTTTGCAAAAAGTCGTCAAAAATCGAAAAAATAAATTTTCGAATTTTCAAATTTTTGCAATAATTTTAAGGTCGGGGTCGTCAAAAATCGAAAAAAACGAATTTTTCGAATTTTTCAAATTTTTGCAAAAATTTTAAGGTCGAGGGTCGTCAAAAATCGAGAAAAACGAATTTTTCAAATTTTTGCAAAAATTGTCGTCAAAAATCGAAAAAATGAATTTTTCGAATTTTTCAAATTTTTGCAAAAAAAATCGTCAAAAACCGAAAAAAACGAATTTTTCAA
>CCAG010003336.1:0-11979 GCA_001077435.1 Glossina morsitans morsitans
CAAACAGAAGAGCAAATCTAGTATACCTTCACATTTTATTTAAAGATACAAAAATCACACTTCGGGAAATGAAATGTAAGAAATAATAGAAAAAAGAAAAAAACAAACAAATGAGAAAAAAATACTATTAGTAATATGTTTACAAGGCGAAACCTTTCTTCTTCATGGCACATACAATTTTATATAATATAAAAACTCTACATATAAATATATGTAAATGAATTCTTTCTAAATATTAAAAACAAAGAATGAAGAATTTTGGTAATGAAAGATTTATTTATAGCTGGCTATGAGTAGAGTGCAATGCGCAGAGAAGATGCGCAAAATTTAAAATACAATATTTTTGTTAATTTGCTCACAATTTCATCAACAGTTATTCATTATGTATGAAAATTTGGAAAGAAAATTATATACACATATGTTTCCGATTAGAAAAACATTTGAAAGTGTATTTGAGAATCTATCGTCTAACGCTTCGATATTAATTCCTGGACATTCAAATTGCTGTTTAATACTTTATATAGGAGTCTTTTTAACGAAATGCTTCATGTCCGAGTCAAGGCAAACTTTCGAAAGATTATTGTAAATATCAGACCCGTTTTACTTTATCAAAGTCCAAATCAAAATATTATTAAATCTTTTAAGAAAACCACTGTGGTGTGGCTTCGATTGGATAGGAAAACTCTCCCTGAAAGATTCATTATATGTTGTTTCTGACGGCTTCACACCTTCCATTTATCCATCATTTGTGTTAAAAATCTTGTTCAAATAGGTGTCGGCTTAGCTAGAATTAATCAAGATTTACCTGAATTCTTTAAAATTCCGCAATTGTTAGATCCTTATAGCCCCATACAAAATGCTCAGTGCCGAGAATTCTTTCCACTATGATAACTCGCGCCATTAATAGTATGTTGCTTTAGGTCACAGATGTCAATTAAGAGCGAAAAGTGTTACGTTTTTGGGCTGACATAAGACTCTTTTCTCTATAGGTATTTTGAGTGGACTTAAAATTACTCTAGTGGACCACGGTCTACCATTAAATACTCTACATTACTTCGCTTAATACTGTCACTCATATAACACAATATATAAATTTTCAGAATAAAGTGTTATATGGAAAATGATCGAAAATATGGTTCGATCTGAGCCATTTTCGAAAGTGTTCGTCACTGTGCCAAATCCCGTCAGTGCACCAAAATTTTTATATATATCGCAAGGATTGCAATCTGTAGGCTGAAGACAAAAATGCATCGACAGACATCAAACGGACAGACGGACAAACAACCTTAGCTTTAGTCAGAAAATGATTCTGAATCGATTGGTATAAAAAAGGTACATCTGTCGCAAGTTTTTTTGCGTGCCACATACATCCGCACAAACTTAATACAACAATGTCCCACACGTGGCGTAGGATATAATTAAGATATTATTATAGTCACCATTTACGAAGTTGATTGAGTGTGAATGAATACGTGGTCAGAAACGGTTAGGAACTCTTGTAAGAACCGAATATTTTTCTGCAAATTGCTGAACCTGTCTACTTTTCGACATTTATTGTCACAACCATAACCTTTGTCCGCGATGAATAAGGGGATGTTCAAGATCGAGAATTAACTGTTCGTGGGTCCATTTCAATTACTGATAACGAATTTTCAATCAGTAAATTCAAGTTAACATGGTTCCTAATGCACTTTCTAAGGTCGCTTCATCTTTACGCCAACGCCTCGATAAGCTTGCTTATACTTGGTCTCCAAAGGGAAGTATTCGCGATACTTATCCAAAACGATATATTTGTAACGTTGAACTTGTTTATGCAATCAGTTAATCTCCTCTTTTAAATTCTTCTACTCTTAGAGAGCGTTGTACGATAATTACAGAGAGCACGCATAGAGTATCAGAGGCAAGCGGTAGCAATAGCTGTATATGTATATAAATGAGTAAATGAAACATTTTTTAGTTTTTAACAAATTTTCTCGAAAAATTACCTTAACATCTAACTGTGAAGTAAGGACAATCCTAAACGGATCATTCTATTTGAATCATTGAATAAGCTCAAAATAATTTATAATGATGCCTATGTCCGCCTATTCGAAAACCTGTAAGCGAAGTACGTAAGAATGCAATCATCAGATAACTTTACAGCAGCCTCTCTGCTAAAAATAGACATAAAATTACTGTTTTAAAAATTATTAAATGGATATAAAATCTAAATGCAATTATGTTTCATATAACTGGTTATGGCGGTTATAAACTACTTCAATTCGATATGCGTTCACTTAAATAACATTAATTATCGCTGGTTATGACTTTTTAATAATTTATTTATCAAGGAAATCATTCCCTTAATTTTGTAGTCATTCGCCTACCACGCTATTCGCGACCACCCTTATTTAGTCTGTTTTAGTTCTGTTTGCTTTAGCTATTTAATTTTCATATATTAATTACTGTATGTGTTGAATGATCAACGTTTTTAATTACGCTACGCTAGTAGTGACATAACACAAGGCGCAACCAAGGGAGGGCAAGTGTTTCGAAAAGAAAAAAAAAAGATACACAGAACGTTGCTTGACGAAAAGGTTGAGCTGTTGATAATGATGAGTTCGACTTTTTTATACTTATTTGCTATAAACCTTTTTCTATATATGTATAGAAAATGTAATTTTAGTTTTTTTCTTCCTTTTTTCATTTTCATTAAAATGTACAGCACGTCTTCGAAAATTTAAACATATACAGATGTTCATGATCTTGTTACCTCCTCAGTTTATGACTTATTTGTAAAGAATTTTTCGTGCCTTGCTGTGCGCATAGCAGAGCAGACAACAAGCAGGCTTTAGATATTGGTAGCTAGCAGGGTGTGGTAATTATTGCGTATAAAAAAGGCTTGACCTGCAAAGTTTTGTTTTTTCGTTTTTCTTTTTTTTTTTTCAAACTGTTATCGTTTCTCTTTTTGGCAAAATAAACATATTTACATAAATTAATAAGAAATCAGGGAACATGTCTTAATATTTACCGATCGAAGAAGTCATTCAAATTTGCACTAATTACTTGGCAAGTTTGTTACTTAAGTCTTTTGATTTTTTTTCAGTTAAATATTGCGGCGATGGCGTCTTTTTTAATAACCAGTTTCTTAAATATTTCGATGTACTAGGCTCAAGTGATAGATTTCTTTTTTCCATTTTTTTTTTTTTTTTTTTTTTTGCTTTTCTCTGACGATTAAATTGTAAAATTTGCACGTTATGCATTTGCACCGATGCACACGGAAGATTTAGTCAATCTCATCAGTTCAGGTAGGGTATAGGTACAGCATTTGTATTAAATGCAAGAAAGTTTTTAAACCGAACAAAAAAAAGCAAAGAAAAGAAAAAAGTGTTGAAGCTCTTCTTGTAAAACAAGGAATAAAAACTCATAAGAAAAACAATAAAAAAAAAAAAATTGAAATAATTCAGTAGGTGTTTAGTAGGCGTTTAAGACACACAATGTACTCACATTTCGACAATTCGGTACCAACTTGTGATCTGTGTGGCTGTTTGTTTTAAATTGCGTCAGTAAACTTGTATCAATGCCATTAAGCACTACATATATGTGCACATACACAACCACACAGATAGACGCCCGTTTACATACCTAATACATAAGCAACATATGTCAATAAAACTTGTTTGATACGTGCAGCCAAAGCAGCAATGCAAAGGCGTTAATTATTAAGAAGATGTATTTATTTATTGGTCGCTCTTTTCATATTTATTCATAAATCATTGCGTTTGAAATGTTCTCTTCCAAATTACCTTTAACAACATTATAGCTTTTACGAAAACAAATCAAAGCATTTTTAAAATAGAAAAAAAAAAAATTCATAAAATTCATAATAACGAACCAAAAAATAAAAAAAGCCGCAAAGAACCAAACGTTTTGCCAAAAACAGCATTAACCTGTGTATAAGAGTAGGTAGTCTAATTATTATCATACACATCATTAATAGCGGCATCATCATCATCACCATCATTATCAGCATCATTTCTATCACCATTATCATCGTCAAGACTTAGCTTACCATAATTGTAGCTGATCTTTTTTTCTTTTCTTTTCGATGACGAAGATCATCATCATCATCATCACCATCGTCATTATCATCGTCACTATCATCGCCACCATTAAAAGAGTCACGCGGCCTGTTAACAAAACTGTTATTTAACATTAGCTCATACGCAAATAAAAGCCAACTAAAATACTAATAATTCGCGTTAAAAACACTGTTACTCTCTATATTGCTCTCTTCTGGTTGAGCGCTTGGTTATAGAAACCACTTAATCAAAGCTGGTCTTGATTTTTCAAGCCACAAAGGTTCAGTTTTACCAACAATCACCTTAAATGTTCAGTTTGTGTTTAGAGCTCGTGCGGTACGGTTGGATTTTCTGGAAAGGAAAATCTACGTTTGTTTGCTTTCTTGCCCTCTAATAAATATATACATATATACCTACATATATATATATATATATATATATATATATATTAAAAATATACATTTATTATATATATATGTATATATATATATATGTATATGTAATATGTATCTTGTATCTATATAGAAGCAATATAATATCAAACAACAACATAATATTTATATTTGTGTATGTGTATGCGTGTAAAATCACTTAAGATAATTTCCTAACGAATAGTGAATTAATTCGAAATTACGTTCAAGTGAAAGTTTGTGGAAAAATCTTAAAAAGTAAAAAAAAAAAATATATATATATTTCTTGTGAAATATAAAATTTATTTGAAAGTTTAAGGATTTCTTAAACATAAATCAAAGTTTTTGATTAGAAAAAATCTTCGTGAAGCGTTTGAAATAAGAAAAAGTAAATAATAATTTGTGAAATAATAATCAATAAATAAAACGTATTCCTTAAGGCTTGTGTCGAAGCTGGCGAAAATATGCAATAACTTTGGATTATTAGCGTTAAAAAAAAATGGTAAGCAAAATTCGCACCAACTGAACAGAAATCACTTTTAATTTTAAAAATTTGACCTTAAATAAATTTCAATAAAAAGTGAAGAAATATTTTAAGCCAAAGCAAGGACGTGAATGAAAATAAAAATAAATAAAAATACAAGAAAATATATTAAATAAATTGAGCAAAAGGTGTCACAAAATATAAAATTAAACAATTTACTCAAAGAAATTGAGGACTGTACTTGAGACACGGTTACGGGATCTTTAAGCAATTTTATGCAAAAAATGCAAAACGTCTTATTGGGAGTTTTCAGCTGAATAATCAAACCAACTTTTATAGCCTTTTTCAAGATATTTTGGAAAAATATTCGCTCATAAGTTTAAACAGACTTTTTCTGCACATAAAAATAAATTATTTAACTGCAATTTTAAAGTTTCGTTTGGTTTTACTTTTTATTGGTTCCTAGCAATGCTAAGCTATTTTGTGGGCTAATTATGCTCATTGTTGTCGTTTGGAATTAAATTCATGTGATTTGTATATGGTGGGAATGGTGGTCAGAGTGGAAAATATAAATAAATATAAATTAAAAAAAACATCGAAGAAAATTGTATTCGCTCGCGACAGAGTCTTTTATATCTTTATCTTATAAAGAATGAAAAAATTTTTATCGTTGTATATGTTGTGGCTTATAAGCAACGAGAAGTAAAAACTACTTTTTTTTTGTTTTTGAAAACAGAGTTGATCCGAAGTTATCCTATACTGTGATGTTGTCCTTTGACCTTTATGGCTCAATTTCAATACCATATCGCGCGTAAGAAATTCCAATTTTTCCGCAAAATTTGAAGCCGAGAGGTTCATTTTTGTGACCAGGGGACCACAGACTTTATATGGACGGGCAGATGTTTATGCTTAATTGGGCCCAGAACTTGATATTGATCAAAAATATGTACACTTTGTTGGGTCTCTGAAGCTTCCTTCCAGGGGTTGCAAACATTTCGACAAAACGAATAGTTATGCCTTATGCTACGGTGATGGGTATAATAAATAATAAAAAAACGTCACAAAAAGCTCTTAATATTTTTCAAAGACTTTCTGGGATCAACATACATTTCTAAAGCTTATTTTATTGTCGCATACATATCCTTAGCGCTTCCCACTCCTATATCGAGTGTCTGTCGACAGCGTACTTCTTAAACCACCTTCTATGTCCAGCTAGACTAAATAATATATTATTTAAAATTTTATTTTTTTTTTATTTTTTCTTTTAAATACTAAATGCTTTGTATCCCGAAGACTTACGTTCGTTTCTAATGAGATTGCCTTTTATGCCTTTTTTGTAAATTAATTAAGGGCTTGGCGGTAGATAAAAAAAAAAAATTAAAAGTTCAAAGGATGCCAAAATAGCAGCCTAAAAAATGTATTATTGACAATTTTTTGGGTTGGGAGTAACGTTAATAAAATAAACAATAGTCGAAAAGTTTATTAAGCGTATCGAAAGAACAACATGTGTTTTCATAAATGTAAAAAGTGGCACCATGAAAGTCCCTCTCGTGAGACACCATCAATTTGTCTACGCACGTTCTGACATAAATCTCTGCAGAAAAAAAATACATTTTATCTTTACGCGTATAGCCGAGAAAGTGTATAGCGGATTTTGATATATTGGTTTTTGTGTGATTGGCGAGCCTATGAGAGGAAAATATTTAAATCCACTTGTGGAAAATCCATTACGTACTGCTCTTTGCCATTATATTCTAAAGACGTTCTTAAAAATTGACATGAAAAGGATGACTTACGTGCAATTATAAGTTGTTTCCTGAACCGTTTGGAAATATAGTGTTTGGAGAACAGCATGTTAGAAATTTTGGAATAAATTATAAACACGTTTTTTATTACAAGAAATTCCTCATTACTCTTTTATACTCTTGCTTCCCACTCCTTGACGGCTTGGGTGTTGCGAAATGAAAGAGCTTAGAGCTTAGATCAATTTACTATGTAAGATCGCTATATATCTCAACTCCTTTTGAATGTTGTACATAACTCCAAGTTGAGGTATAAATTCAATCCAATCATTCGAACGAGCTCTAGCCGAACTGTAAATGTTTACGACATGAGACTGAGACTTCACTTAATTCCAAAATATTTACTTTAAAACCGATAGGAAGATTAAATTTGCAAAATAATGGTTTTGAAATTCAACGAAACTGAGATTCATTAACGTACTCAATGTAAAATTAATGTGAAACATCGTTCGTACTGGTTTTCTTTATGTTTATATTTGACAGACTCTACACAACTTTGTGCAAATGATTGTTGTTTTTACATTTAGAATGCTCTAAAAGACACGCATCATTTAACCTTCAAGTGCATACGGCTGCCAATTGTCTACATTCCAGCTCTAATTATTTTTTCTAACTCATGTATGGCAGAAAAAACTCGAAATAACTTTTGGTAGTTAGGTTATATCTTTTTGGATCTTTCAATTTGATGAGCGTGCTGCTGGGAGATACATTTTCTATTTTCGAGTTTACTATGAAGGAGTGATTTACGTAATCGAAAAAAAATTACTTCCCATAAATTGTCATGTAAGCTATTATATTGGACATGTGTTCAAATATCTGGGTTATGCGTTTGTTGCATAAGCAACCTTACGAAAATCCTGCATTTTATGATTTGAGTTTTCATGAAAAGTAGTCCATTTTCTCATAAATCAAATTCCAAAGAAAGGCAAGGCCAAGCACATATTCGTAACGTTACCTCGGGCATCTGATTCCGTAGTCCAAGGAACCTATGAGGAACAAGTAACAGATTATGAAGTTTTTCATATCTTAGTGAAGTTCTGGAAAGACAATAAGCTTGTCACATTAGTGTCAGCATATGTATGTATGTGGTAAAAAGTAAAAGAAACAAATCTCTATAGCCTGTCCAAAACTAGTGAAAGATTACACCGTCCATATGCGGGGAGTTAACCTCATGGACAGGCTATTGAGCAGAATCAGAATCAAGAATCGTAAATGGTATATCTTACTGTAAGTGATTATAGTTCAGACCTGCCGAGACATTATGCTCTTAAAAGAATATGACGGGAATAAAAGAGGAAGACTCAGAGAAGAACATTTAAAGAACTTTTAAAAAATACATGTTTTGGAAAATCGGTCGAATAATCCGCTTGGAGTACAACATAAAATTAGTTTTTTGTTCGTTAGTTACAGCACACCGAATACAACAACAGAAATCGTCGCCTATATTATAGGGAATCAAAATTTCATTCTCTTGTCAAAAGTTTTCGATTTTCCCCATAAATTTATTTTTACATCCTACACCACTTGTAATATAAGGCGATTCTAAGTTTGTGCGGATTTATGCAACATCCAGAAGAAGTTAAGATAGAGCCATTTTTCATTTTACCGATCAAAATAACCTTGTCTGTCCATCTGTCTGTAATGTTTTCTTGTGCTCAATCTCTAAATTATTTTTATGAAAGTTGATAGGCTGACGTATTTTGGACGAACACTATTGAATACAGTTCGGATCGAACCACTTTCCATATCACGCCTTATTTTGAAAAGTCATTTTATGAATAACTCAGCGGTCTAGACTATTTAATGATGCTTCGTGGCCCACTGTAGTGTTTCTATTTATTTATCAATGAAATCAATATTGTCCGTTACCAACGAATAAAAATTACATTTTCTACAAACACAACAGACCAAGCTTGGTTTTCTGTTATAATTGTTCAGTTTCAACATAGAAATTTTACTTTTTTTATGTCGAGTATACTCGTTTTCCCTAAAAGATAATTCACCAATTAAAACACTACAACGGCATCATAGTGGACAGGTGCTCCACACCGTCGAATGACCCAAATGGTTGTATAACATCCCTTGCTCAACTCAACTAAAGCAAGTAATGCTTCCCATTGGTTCAGTGGTTTCTCAATCCTGCGGAGCTGGTAGGCTTCTGCAGAAGAAACTTACAGCTGAAGTTCCTACAGGTCACCTAGTATTGATCATTTCTCCATATACTCGCGCACCTGCTGTATTACGTCGCTTACCCTGACCGAGGCCAGATATTCCATTGTTCGGTGGCTTTAACTTTTTCGAGTCAGTTAATATTTATTTAATTATTTTGGAAAACTATTAAGCTTTAAAGCGATTAATATTAATGTGTTCATTTCCTTCGTTCAGTTATACAAAATTGCACTCGGAACATTTTACTAATACGATCGCTCACTTTGACTATTGAAGCTGCCGAATGAATATGCAAATGAATTATCATCTGCGCACTATCTAAAATGTTGTCGGATTAACAAACAAAAAATCTCTTTGCAATAGTTATGTAATGAACATTTACTCAACTATTGAAAAATTTCTAAATAATGTATAAATAAACTTTTATTATTAGTTTTATTTTTTCGCTTTAGACATGACGTTCAAAAACGATATCTTGAAAATATTAACGATAGTTCGCTTTAACAGCAATTATTTTACAATTTTTATGTTTCCTTTACAAAATCCGAGCTTTGGACCGTAAATATTATTTCATTATTTTAATTCGATGCTTTTTTTCGAATTATTATTACTTTTGCTTTTTTTTTTTTTTTTTTTTTTTTTTTTGTATAAATAAATTGTATGCTACCCAACAGTTTTTACTCATCACCTCGTCACCTACAGACAACTATTAGTTAAATAAAACGAATTCAATCACTTTTTCCCCTCGATGGGAAAATTCATTATTATTGAACAAATTTAACGTTATGGAGACAAAAAAAAAAAAAAAAAAAAGAAAAAAAGTTAAAGACAAAGCAATGTTATGAGAAGTTTTTTTTTTTTTTACAAAATTAATAAATATACCTACGGGAGGGGTTAGTAAACCTTCGCTAGTCGTTGATTTCTCAAAGAGAAGAAAAGCGGGGCAGTGTCTGGGGCTGCATATGATTAATAGAGTGACTTTGTAAACTAAACAAAGATGCAAACAAATATTGGGAAAAACTTTTATTTTAAAAGTTTAAAAATGCTGTGATTTTCTTAGTTTTTGTTTTTTTTTTTTTTTTCTTTTCTTCCTCTCAGTAATGATAATAATTATAATAAAGCGACTAATGTATGTGGCTTTTGTAAAATGGGTAAATGTTTTCAAGAAACTTTTTGTCTTAGGCAAATAGATTTAAAAAACTTTCACTTTGCTTATAATTACCTCTTGTTTCTTGATTTCTTTTACTAAAGAATGTCGTTAAAGATCGTCTGTATTTAATGCATTTGCATAAAACTATTAACGGAAATATTAAATGTTTGTCACTCTTGGCTCTACTAATACATAAATGGCTTTCAGCAAATAAAGTCATTTAGTCTTTATATTTACTGTCTAAAGAGTGGAGGTTTATTGCCTTTGAAATATAAGTAGGGACAGTTGCTACTCCTACTAAAGAATAATACAAGATGCAAGGTCGAAAGATCAGCAAATAGCACTTGCTAAGAGTCAAAAGTACAGTACCTAGATGCTTTTAGTTGTTACAAGACCGACTTTCGTTGATAGTGGATAAAATAAGAACAAATAATAAAATTATGTTCGGCTGTGACCGAATCTGTTATACGCAATGCCTTTATCCTAGGCAATACTTAAAGCAAAAAGGGAACGAATAAATAAATTTTCACGCTCTATAATGCTGGGTGGTCAAGAATGGCTGATTGTTTGCATTTTATCAGAATATACTTTTGCAGAATTTTTATATCCAACATCACTTATGGTAGAATCTTGTGCGGTTGTGCGCAACACGCATCCCGACTTAAAATAGACATACTCTTTATTACCGATGGAATTTGTTTGAATCGATTTAAGTTTTTCCGGCTGTCTGTCCATTTAGTTTTCTTGTGTTCAACCTACAAGATGCGATAATTGAGATATTTTGATGAAATTTGATACCCAAGGATCAACACTACCGAAAATAATTCAGATCAGACTAGTTTTTCGAGCACTTTTCCTATGGCGGCTTATTTTGAAAAGTCGTTATATGAATAACTGTATTAAGCGAAGTGGTGGAGCCGTATCCCACCCTAGTGCTTTTACATGTTTGTACATATACTTAGAAAAAATCAAGGTATTATTGCGAACTCTAGTTAATATTCTCCTTTAAATTAAGTTTAGCATTGAGCATGTTTTTTTTTAATTTTAGCTATGACAACCGTAATTAGAGGCGAGCTAGAAACATTTTCCAAGTATGAAAATATTAGGCTGCAAGACTCGAGTTCAATTGCAGTGACTTTAAAAACGCTGACTGAGAGACAAACAGACAGCTCTATTCATTGAGTATCCTATGCTAATCCAGAACTTACGTGCCTTAGAAACAAGTAGGATAGTTATATTCGGCGGCGGCCGAATCTCACATATCCATCACACCAAGTTCTTTTATTTGATACCCATATCGCGGGCATTATTAATAAAGAAGTAATCGCGGTGTCTCCCGTATTCATTTTAAAAGGAACCCATTTTTAGGCAGAAAATATATCTTCATTTAAGGAGAGTACAAAATAGTTATGATAAATAAGCATAAAACTTAAAAAAAGGCGAAAAAATTAAATTTAATCACTTGTAACTTTGTGTGGGCACGGTAGTAGAGTGCTTCGTAGAGTAAATGGCGAAAATTTCAGCCTCCTAATCTTTATAATTTCCAAGTAACAAGCAAAATTCCAAAAATTTTTGTTTAAAAAAAACGGAGCTACGTTCAGTTTACGCACGACTGTGCGCTTCCGTTCCGACTGATTTGGCGCCATTTTCAATACCAATCTTCATGAAGAAACTTCCAATGTTCCTACTAAATTTAAAGTCGATAAAGTCACTTTTGCGAGCAGGAGTGTGCCAAGAACATACACCATCCAGACACACAGGCGGACGGACGGACAGACATGGCTAAATCAACTTAGAATTTCACGCTGATCAAGAATATATAGACTTTATAGGGTGTCTGCAGCGTCCTCTTTGGGCATTACATACAGTATGGGAAAAAACAAAATGAGTATATCCTCATCTT
>CCAG010003337.1:0-21092 GCA_001077435.1 Glossina morsitans morsitans
GTATATCCTCATCTTATAGATACAGACAGATGTGGGTATAAGAAGGATAATCACCCACAGAGGCAAAGTGAGGGCAGGCAGCCTTTCGATGGCTTTCGAAATTGCGCACAAAAATCTTGTTTTCAATTGTTTCCAATTTGCAAATTTTGATCTCTGATTTAAAAAGAATTAATATTTATAATCAATTAGTAATAAAAATCTGTTAAAATAACGCCTACTGTGAAACTTCATTTGAATTTTTCTTAAAACACTCAATATCTCTGCTTATGAAGTCATCATGCCAGTCACACAAGTAACTACGAATGACAAATAAATTACCTTGAATTTACAAGAGAAGCAATAAAGGCACCAAAAGAAGAAAAACCAGAAATAGTTACATCGAAATAACGACATAGATGATGGTTACGCATGGTTGTAGGCGTACTGGAAAATGTCATCGGCGATAAGTGTTAAAGTGTCACGCGTGTGAGTGTGTTTGTGCGATATTTCCTTTTTAAAAAACGAAATCTAAGATAACCTGTTGGTAGTTAGGTATGAATTCCAATCAATTAAAACTAAAGCGAAAAAACTTTCACTTAACTGATCATATGACCTTAACCGAATTTAATGGCGTACCCTTTAATTTACAATATCAAGCATTTCTTTGCGTATTTTCTCCCAAAAAAAAAAAAGAAAAAAAGAAACCAAAGAGCCAGACAAACACAGACATTTACATGTACGTTTTTAAAAAGAAAAAGGACTTAAGTGTTATGTTCAAAAGCCATTGGTCATCAGTTTGGTCAGTTTTTGATTTTTGTTTTTTTTTTTTTTTTTTTTTGTTTTAACAAAAAGCGAAAGTTTAACGAAAGGGACCAGTTTTTCAATTTTGATTTTGCGAATTTTATATCAAATACTGCACTTTAGTTTGTTTGCCTTTAACCAGAAACACCTTAACGTTTTATTTTGACTTTTGTGTTGTTATGTTTTTTATTTATTTATTTTTTTTGTTTTTTGGTAAAATCATGATCCAATAAAACGTTCACATAACCACTAAAAGCCAAAACAATATACATATATATATATATACAAGCATTTTTCGGTGATTGCTATTTTGTTTTCTGCAGTTTTTTGTTTGTTTGCTTTTATTTTTTTTGTTGAGTTTCTTATATTTCAACCGAAATGATGTCATGCTCTGAACCAGCCGGTCTTTTTAGCCACAGAGACTGGTTGAGACATTCGACAAAAACCCCCTCTAAACTGGTATTGTGTGTGTAAGTAAATGTGTGCATTTGGTAGAGATATATATACACAAGAATATATATATATATATATATATGTGTGTGTTGTATTGTTATTACGGTGCTATGCGGGTTTTCTGCTTCAATTACCTGTTGCAAGACATTAAGACAACCTTAAGCCTAAAAATGTCAATTTTTATGATGTTTGATGTTTTTTCTTATTTTTCTTTTCTAAAAGCAAAAAAAAAAAAAAAAACTTTAACAACCGCTAATGTCTGCTGCATAAAATTCATTAGATTGTTTTTTCTTTTGCCTGCCAGAGCCCGTGTGAAAACAAAATCGCCCAAACAGCAAACTTGCTTCTTAAATATGCAGAATTTTTATACAATTCTTATTTACTTATAATTAACTGAAAGTTACTTAACTGGTTTTTCTTTTACGTATATTTCGAAATATATTTTTAGAAAAATTATTAACAATCATTTCAAGCAGAGTAATTAAAGCCAGTATATAATTTCGTCTAATCCTCTGCAAAATTGTTATGATAGTTGAATGACTGACGTATGACGTGTGGATAATTCCACAAAATCAAACGAGGTATCAATTATTTTCTTCGCATTTTGTTTTTGTTTTTTTACAGAATAAAAAACTTCCAAGATGATGTATACGAAATTTAAAATTTTTTTTTTTAACTTTTTCTATAAAATAGTATAAGTGCACTGGCAATGCTTTATTAAACAAGCTATTAAAAAAATACCGGAAATTGTCTAAAATAAAAAAACATATTGTTTTTGATAATCATTAACACATACACCATTTCATTTGTGAAGCAATACATTTACGCCAACGCTTGATTTAATCGTCAAAGCACTTTTTATACACTTTCTTGAAACCGTTTTCCTCAGCATTGCTTGGCTGATGAAATCACCCATTCTCTTAGCTCTTAGTATTCGTCTTATTATAATTAAGGAACATATTTATATTTAATACATAAATTACAAAAACAACAATAATTATTTATATTTAAGAAAAAGAACAAGTCACACTTGACCATCTCTAGCCCGTGCAGCTTTTCATTAATAATATTTTCCCAAGTTCTTGCTCAAAACAAGGTACAGTTCATTACCGGTTCAAGACATTGTTCTGGTCCCGACATAACATTACCAGTAAATACATTACAAATGTATAGCTCATATCGTTTACATTTTCAATTTTCTAGTTTACTGTTTATGCACTTTTTGTACAAGTTGTATAAATGCAACAGAATCAATAAATTATACAGCGTTCACGTCCATGATGATGAGTATAATTTCAAATCAAGAATAATGATAATAATAAATGTTGCTTGTAATTTATTTAGTTTTGAATTCGTGTACCCTTTTAAGCTATTGCTTACACTCTACACAACCTGGCATAAGTTAAAGCAACACCTAACACACATAAGTTAGAGCAACACATAGAAGAACTTAAGAGAGATCCTCGTCTGCGCAATGTTCCTTTTAAACATCTTCCTGCCTCAAGAGTCAAGCTATCGCCTTCAAACTTGGAAAAAGCATTGGAAGTTCTTCCGCGCAGATTGGTACTGTAAATGGGCCAAATACTCTTACAATACCACTTGTTTTCTCAGTTTGTTTTCCAAGAAGAATGAGAAATTGATATTTGGTCATTACTCTTAAATTATAGCAGATATATCTACAAGAATTTGAACGTATGTTCTATGGGTGAAGCTGTAGTAGACCACGCCTGCTCAATTTTGTAGTGTAGCATAATTTCACATTGTTTTCTAAGCCTTCCTAACGAACATAAGCAAGCTCGATATAAAATATATCAATTTATGGGCGGTTTCAAATTCGGAATCCAGCTAAGTATGTGAATTTTTCGAAGAGCGTGCCTACACGCTTATGCACAGAAACAGTGAATACATTTACTTTTCGTGTTATTTGCTTCTTACGCGTCCAGTACAACACATACGCAATATAAATTTCTGAAAATAGAAAAAATTGACCGCTCCTACCCAATATTGTAGAGTGCGTAAATTTAGGAGTTTTCCTTTTTTTTAGTCTTTTTTAGACAAAACCGTGGTAGGTATAAAAGATTCGGTCGCGATCGAATATAATTTTGTTACTTGTTGGTACATCAATTGATTCAAAAATCTTTTGTGAATCGTTTCAAGACCGCTCCTCCGTCCAATGTTTGCCAATATGCCTTTTTTTTCTACGTTAAAACTGCTCCGAAATACACTTTAATCTAGGGATGAGTACTACCGAATATTGATTTATTCGCAATTAAATTTATTCAAAAATTCATTATATGAACAAAGTCTTGTATATCAAATACTTCTCGAAAAACATGGCGCACTCGATGAGCGGGGAAAATGTGGATGTGATTCAGCCTTCCATTGAACTCTCTCATATAGACCTTTTTGCAATTAACAAATAAAAACACTACTATCGGACAAACTCTCCATTAAACACTCTGCGCGTCAAACTAAGGCATTATATGGGAAGTGGTCGAAAAAGTGGTCCGATACGAACCATTTGCAACATAAAACGTTATATGGGAAGCATTAGTCCTTGAGCCAAAACATTTCGATGGGCCAAATCGTCGTCAGAATGTTTTAAAAATTACAATTTGAAAGATTGAGGGCAAGAAAATAAGACAGACAGGCGGACAGAAAAATTTAGAGAAGAGATTCAGGAAATGATTTCGAATCCGTCGATTTAATAAACGATATTGCATCTGCTGTCCTTCTGGATGTTCCATACATCGGCACAAATTTAATATACCCTTGTACCAACGTGGCATAGGATATTAAGAAAAGGTCATACAGACACCTGATACTTTTTTCAGAGAAACTAAAAGAGCATATTGCGGTCTTAACGTACACTAAAATTCGTTCATTTAATAAAAGTCTTAATGTCTCCTCTCCCAAAGGAGATCACTTATTCATGTTACTGGTTCCTTAAGTTCTTAGCCTTTAATTAAGCGGAAGAAGCGCATAATCTCCTATACACACAGCATTTTTCATTAGGGCATTAACCGAAATATAGCTTTATATATAATTGTTCACTATATCATTGACTAAAATTCTCGAGCCACCAACTCTTCTCATGCTTATGTCATCTTACTTTTCAAGCCCATGTATTCTTCAGCCAAATGTTCTGTTCCATTTTTGTTTAATATAAATGGCAATAAAGAAAACAATCAAAACCTCTTTGAAACAACCAACGGTTATATAACTTCTTTAAATTACAAATATTAACAAATCTTTTTATTACATATGAGTCATTGCAGTAAATGCGGTGTTCAAAAAAAGAAAGAAACAAAATGTATTTTACATTTGCCATAAATAAGACAAAATGGTTTTGAAGGCAAACTACTTTTGTTTTCTGGTTTTTATTTGATTTATATATTTTTTTTCTTTGTCTATTAACTTTTTCATTTTTTTTTTGTTATTTTTTATAAAATATCAAAGACCACAATATGCAAAATTTCTATAGGTAGGTGTAGGTTTTAATAGTAGGAGACGAAAAAAAAAACCATATATAAAAATATAAATAAAATTGCTAAGAAAAAAACAAGCGTTAGCCCATAAATATAAAAAATATAAGCGCTAACCGACTCAGAAAAGCTTCGATGTTTAGAATAAGTCATGGACTATAGACATAATTATGACAATCGAAATAAATATTGTTAACTATTATTTTATTGTATTCCTTCAGATGAAAATAAAATTTACCTCTTAATATTTCCTTGTCCGAAAATATTATATACATTTCAAAATTTAATTAATAATTAATTACTTTAATTTGTAATATAATTATAAACATTTACTTTTCCGTTTCTGTAAAATAAAAACAAAATGCAAATGTTAGAGTCGGCAAGAGCTGGCTTTTAAATACTCTACACCATTTCGCGCAATAAAAACCTTTATCTATCCTCGTCTTAAAATAACAAAAGTTAACCAATCGAATCCATTCTTAATAGCCTCAGGTCTAATGCGAAGATATATCAATGCGAAAGATTTCATCACAACGTCTGGAAAATTGCAATCTGCACATTGAACAACAAAAATACGTTCAGATATCAAGCGGACAGACGGACAGACATGCTTGAATAATTGGAAAAAACTATTTTATATCGGTTAAGATAATAAATATGTATGGCATTCAATAATAGCGGTTATAGATAAGTGAATACTGAAGAAAGACAAACTGTAGATGCGTACGCAAACGGATTTTATATGGAACCACTTCGTTTGCAGCGCTAATATAAAATTTTTCCAACAAACCTTTGACATCCATGCTTTCAGAATCTCGAAAAAGAATAATTTGCTTTGGATTAGTAGGTACAGTAGTAGCAGTTTATTGTATTGTAGTTTAAAGCTATAGTTCTTTCATATATTAAACGTCGAACAGTTACTTTGACACATCGATGTAAAATGAAAGGAATTAAAATAAAATGACATGAACGAAATGAATTCGAACATTGATAGTAAAATAAAATCATAAATCAATCTCATAACAGAGTCAAGCCTTTCTTCTTTATGAGTTTTCAAGCTAATGTACAAATTTTATTGTCTTGCAACAACACCTTTTATTGAAATAAATTATAGAGAAAGATATTTTGCAAATTATAGGGGACGCTCTCCTGTTCTTCCAGAACAACTTTCAACATTTTCAACAGTTGAAAAGCCAAAGGAAAGTATTCTGTTATTCTAGTCGATATAAATGTAACAAAGAAAGCGGATGCAAGTACCAGTTCCATGCAACACATACATCGTAAGGCTTAAATTGAATCTAATGTAAAATTTAAGATTTTTAATAACATTATAAAAAAAGAAAGAAAAATTCATGCCGTTTAATTATTATCATTTATATCATAAAGACACTGATCGAATAATTTTCATGACGGGGTGTGGGTGTTGTTGGACATCCAATGTGTGTAAACGTGTTGCTAAAGAGAAATAAAGCAACGGGCATACTGAGCCCACAACAGTTTGACTTTATAGTGCAAGGAAAGAAGGTCATTCCATTCCAATGTTTAATATGGTGTGTGAAAATTGCCACAAGACAACATATTACATACGCGATACTAATAAAATAATTATAAAGAAAAAAATAGATTTAAAATCGTGCTCGAACTCATATTTATAAGTATATGTGTTTGCTTATAGGTGCGCTCAGGTAGCTATATATTAAACTTGATATGGCAAAGTCTTTTCCGCTAAGAAGAGTGGGCTGAAAAGAACTCTAAACTAGTTTGAGAGATAGAAGAAAACGGAATAAGATTACTGAGTTAGTTACCAAAGAAGGCAAACATTACTCACAACCACCCTCGTATGGTGAAACATTGCTGTAGTATTAGAAATTAAAATATATCTACATATATACACATATAATTGTGTAACATATTTTCTCTATAGATTAGATAGAAATAATAAGAAATTTTTATTTGGTTGTAACTGAAAGTTTGATACCCATTACTTTAGACTAACCACTAAAGGGGAGAAAATATTTCGTTAAATTTGAAAAATGTAAGTTTCTCGATTGGGACCATTTTTCGATTAGCCCTTGTACAAATCCATAATTCTTGAAGTTTTTTTGGCTATCGCGGAGATGTTTGTAGGCGATCAAGACAATTTTGCAGACGTGTATCAGGTACAAGTTCCCGCACCAAGTTCGACCCACTATTAGCGATCTTCCTAAATAAACGTATCTAGTTCCACGCCTACGACTGCTATAAATTTTAAGTTATAATTCTCTTTCTACTGTAGGAGTGCTTTATAAAATGTATATGGAATGTTTACACCCACCATCCAAGGATGAAGGATATATTCATTTTGTCAAAACGTTTGGAACGCCCAGAAGGAAACTTCAGATATCCCACAGATTATATATGTATGTTTGATCAGCATCAACGTAGAAATCGATTTAAGCATGCTCATCTGTCCGTCTGTCCGTTTGTATAATATCGGTTATAAACATTGTCCTGAGCGCTAAAATTAATCTTTCGACATCAAATTTAGCAAAAACACTGGAAGCTCGTGTACGCAGCTTGGTGTTCAAAATGATACAAAGGGATCAAAGTACAAGCCTACAGTGTTATGTAAATTGATAAGAACTGTGTTTTTCAAAAGGGATAAAAAATTGATTTTTCGCTCATTACCCATAAACTGCAGCAGATAAATCTACAGAAATTTAAGCATGTGTTCTACGACCGTAGTAATAATATGTTTGAAAATTTAAGTTTTCTTTTCAATACCTTTATAACGCGCAGATGCAGGTTACAACGTACCATAACGCATGCGAATTCTTCACCAATTTGAAATTCGAAATGCACTGTTTATTCTGCAAATAGAAAAATTAGCCTCGCCCATTCAATATTGTAGAGTATGAGAATTTTTTTTTTAGTCTTTTTTTCGGACTACGTTGATGTGAATATAATTTTCTTGCTTGCTATGGTTAAATGCGTTGTAGGGTCTAAGTAATGAGCAATAAAAACATTTTTTTCCTTTAAAAAGCAGGGTTTTCCTTATTTTTGTTGCACTGTAAACATATCCCTTGATAAATTTCGCCCATTTTCAATGCCAACTTGGATATATTAATTTTTCTATCAAATTTGAAGTCATTCATTTTTACGATCAGTTGAATGTGTACAACAGACATTACACGGACGGCAGTCATGGTTAGATCGATTTAAAGTCGGGGGTCTCTGAAGCTTGCTTCTGGTTATTGTAAACATTTCGGTAAAATGGCCCCATCCTTAGGCGGTGGGCATTAAATTGATTTAAAACAAAAGACATTTTTTTTATTTAGAAGAGTTAGTTATTCAATCCTATCTAACCAATTTGGCTCTTGATAATTTATGTCTTTTCTTGAGTAAATATTTAAAATTATATTATTTATGCTTGATATGATATAAAAGTTTATGGCTTAAAGGTAGGCGTTAGACTAGTATTTTAAAAGTTGTTTTTTCTACCTCTCTATATCTTTATCCAATGTTACAAGTAACACATTTTTATTTGTATTTCTCTTTATTTGTTTTTTTTTTTTTTCTGTCCAAAGAGATAAATCTTTCAAACTTTTCGAAAGTCTGCATGTTTTCGGTTCACGTTGTACGTTATTGTGGTCTCCATGTGTTCAATTTCGTTTGTATTGTACGAATTTCTGTTTGTTATTGTCATTGCGGTTGTTGTTATTGTTGTTGCTATTGTTGTAGTTTAAGCCTTTCAGTTCTCCTCCGACAGTGTTGTTAGCTTGTTTGTCTAAACTTAGGAACAACCGTTAATTGGCCAGTTTTATATAACTTGCGATGTTGTTTATTTCAATGTTGTTTTTTCTTTCTTTTTGTCTGACTAACGTTTCTTACCATAAAATAACTGAAACTAACTGCAATTAAACTAAAATTTCCGTATTTTTTCAACACTTGCTTTTTTTTTTTTTGTCTTTTCGATTTCATTTTTGTGAGTCACGGTCGCTTAAATTAGAATATGTTTGCCAGTAATACTTAAAAAAAAAATAGTGATCATTAGCATGTCTGGCAGCTATAAAGACAAAAGTTATGAAATAAATATTTTACAAGTAACGCTTAGATACGCAAAAGTTTTGAAAATAAATACAAAAATTCGTCTACACTCAGACAAAAGACTTAAGCAACAAACTTGAACCAATAAACTTACTAGACGTTCATTTGTTTTACGCCGCCATTCACAATTATAATAGATTTGCCAATAAGTCCCAGACTAAGTAAGATAAAATATATAAGTAATGAACCCATGTTCCGTCCGCATGAAAAAATCCTTTTCATTTCGTTTAAATAACTCCAGAAAACGTTCTGAATCAGCATCATGTTTGTGCTCTCTTTTCAACTGGTGTCCACTGATAGCTTTTTCATGCCAAAATTTTCATCCAAAATGGCGAATGCATTGCTTTTTCATGTCTTTGGGACGTTAGCTATCTCCTGCGACTTCACTTTTCCCTAATTGAGCAACATTTTCAGGATTTTATTCTTCGAGCAACCACCCAGAGGATATCCCTTACTCGTGTAACCCGGCGACAGAAAAAAGAGAAATAAATTAGGGAAGTAGTGTGTACAAGCCAGTGGATGTGTGCCCTATCGATAAGACTTATGCCCATATCGACTCAGCACTCACTATAGTTACGATTAGAGTAAACTCTACCACCAACATTGACTTCGTAGTAGCGATTCTCGCATACTCGGCGGACTTCTGGTGTAATCCCCTCGTTTCGGCATCCATCACGTGAACCTCTGGACAAGTGGCCATATAGTTTCGTTGAAAATCAGCAAGCCACCAATAAATTGTTGTTTTCGACGCAGAAGGGTTTTTATAACCCTTATACCGCGGTTCTGAAGATAACAAAGCAATGCTCATAAAATTACTTTGACTTGTAATCAAATTTTTTTTTTGTCTTAATGATCAGCCACTCAGGTGATCTCCTCTATTCGTGTAACACTCTAACGGCCACAAGGAAAAAGAAGTCAAGAAAGGGGAATATACAGGGAAGTGATCGTAGCCTACTGGCCGGTGTGACTGAGCACTCAGTATTACTACGGTCAAGGTAAACCCCAATACACTAAGATTTGAACCCTTGAATACTGATTTGTTAATTGCGACTTTTACCTTCTCGACTTCTGTTGCAATGGACTGAGATGACACGAAATTTTAACAGACATTAGTTCGCAGATAGATCGCATTTTGCAAAAATAATGGAGAAGGAACACGTCTTACTGCCAGTCCAAAAAGCACTTGATGTGTACTGGCAGGCTGTCAGTCCGAAAAGTATTTGACATGTACTCAAACAAATCTCAACACAAGAACAAACTTTTGTCTGCACGCAAATGAGATTGACAGGAAAGTATGGAAAGTAAGTTTGGCATGTTTTTTATATGCGTTCAAATAATATTGTTATGTGTTAATTGCGTTAAATATAAAGGAAAGGGAAGAAAGAGAATATAACCAAATTTCTCAAATTTTCTTTCCTTCGTTCCTATTACGTCACCACAGAGGTACAAGAATAAATTTTAGTAACTCGCACGCGTAAACAAATGTAGACCTTACGTTATTGAGTTAATATAAAAATTCAAAACGGAAAAAGAATTATGTGATTTTTTTGTATTGTCTTGTGGTATAATTTACATACAAGAAAAGGAATTATAGGTAATCCTTCGGCCTAGAAAATTACTTTAACCGCAATAAACTATTAACGAATTGCTGCGGCATTAATAAACACACAACATGAGAGAAAATCTTTAATTCAAGCCAAACGCAAGAAGAATGTGCACAACAGACCATTAACTTTGACGTGGCGAACACCGATAATGATACCTGCCTCGTTGAGGATGTTGATGTTAAAGGATATATGGCAGCACAGACCACAACAAACCACAATTATTAAATTACATTAACTTGAAAGTTGTTACATACGCAAATTATGTCTCTGGATGTGTACATATGTAATGAATGTGCACATTTTTCGTTTATAAGAACACAATTTTTATAGAATTTACAGAATATTTCTAGGCACTACAGACTCTTGCCTCGTATACATACATACATACATTCACATGTAAGTGTGATTATAACCGCATTTTAAAATGGTTTGCGTTTTCGATTTTTCACAATTAATTTTATATGACATGTATGCTGGCATTTCAAGCGTCAAGCTTACTAGTTTTAGATTGACAGACGCAGAGCAGAAACAGACCAATCCCATGCAACAAAACGATGTTACTTGTATTGTTTTTTTTTGATTTTATTCCACTTAGTCTCCCTGACGAAATAATTTCTTTAAGCTTCTGTTTAAAAGGCCCGCATTATAGGGACGTGATGTATCAGGTGTGATTTTCCAATAGCGATTTATTATATCAATTCTGTGTGTAATCAACCTGTTAGTTTTGAGCAATTGCTTGGGCTCTCTTTTTATTTGTTGGCCAGCCGCGCAAGTCATCAACTAGCTTCGGTTAAAAAAAAAGAGCACACAGAAGTATCGATGATAAATTGATAAAAGATGTCAAATTAATTTAATTAAGGTATTGAAAGAAAGCTTCTCACTTTCTTTGGCTACACCATTCAAGGTAAACAACTCTGAGTTCGCTATCAGAGCATTTATTAGAACAATATTGTAACAGATTTTTCTGACATAATAAATCCATTCGAAACACGTAGCGACATAGACGGTCCATTAAACATCAACTTTGCCTACTAGTACAATTCTTCATTTGTTTCCGTGATAAGATATAAATAATTTCAAGTTGTTTCCAGCTAAAAGCGTATTTTTCGTTCAGAGCCCTTATATAAGGCCAGGCCACGTACTTGCAATTTGATACAATTAATTGCTACATCGAAATACTACTTAAACCGATCTTGACCATCAAATATTAAAAATTAGAGCTGTTCGGGATATCAAGGCTTAATATTCGTAGCAACACGTATATGGGAGGGCAATCGAAAAGTGGATCCGTCCGATCACATATCGATATTTTGTTAAAACATCGCAAAAAATGCGACATGCAGATTGTGAACAAATATGCATGGACAGACATGAGATATGCAGACGGACAGACGGGCAGACAAGCAGGCACGCAGGCCGATGATAGATTGTTTTAATAAAAGACGGGACAATGTTAGAGCATTTTGGGTGTTATATACACGTTCGCACAGACTATGCTGTGCACAAGTGATGTATCGTGTAATATTAGGTTATGTTGAAGATTCCTCGTGGTTGGAGTGGAGTGAATTATCTGAGAAAATACGCTATGTGTGTGTGGACTGAAAAAGTCGATGAAATTTTGCAACTGGTAGAGCAAGACCGGCACGCAAACTGTCAGGAAATAGCGGAGGCACTAAACATCAATCACATGGCAGTTTGAAGTCATTTGAAAAGCGCAGACTACAAAAAGAATCTCCACCTCGACGAAAAAACCGCGGAGACTTTTCAATGTGACCTAATATATACGAAATAAGAAGCGACGTGGGAAATGTCTGAAGTGACCCATTGTTCCGGGATTGGTTTGTGAAATTTTGTTGGGAACATTTTCATCCCATTGCGTTTGGTCGCTGAACTTTAATATTAACAAAAACAAGAATGTAATCACTGCTTTGCGGCTTATCACGACTAAAGGGGGTTAGTCTGACCTCAGTCTATCCAACTTTTTCCTACGCTTACCAAAGAAGAGCTCGTCGTTTTCTTTTCCTTTTTTCATTAAAAGAAAAGCTCTTGCTTCGAAGAAATATTCAACATATTGCCAGTCTTGCTAAGCGAATATGAATATGAATACGCCAAACCGGGAATTGGTGTTTTGAAGCTGTAAGCATCCATTTTCTTCCACTGACACACGAAAGGAAGCTTTAATCAGATATCCGTCATCGACTAAAATAGTTGTTGATAATAAGTATTGTTTTGTAGAAAAACGGCCACAGAAGAGTAAAGAGATTTTTTGCCTCATAGAATCAATGTTTCTTTTTCCTTAGAATAGCTGTCAAATTCATACGACTGGGTTTAATAAGAATGACGAATGCTTACACCTTACTGATTAGTTTCGAAACATTTTACTCATTACTCCTTAACAATTTACAAATCATTAGTCGTCTTATTCGTATGTTTATTAGTTCCCTTTACAATCTAAAGCTTTGTGACAGCGCAAACGGTAAGCCTTCGACAACAGTGATCATTTTCATTATTGCTGGAAGTTGTTCAGTCTTTCGCTTCCAGGGAAGATTCTTATTCAATGTAACCTTCATCTTAGCGAAGAACTTCGAGCTTTAAAATGCAGCTTTTTACACGATCAACTTAATCGGAGACAACATTTTAATAGTTGATGTTTACGTACGTAACGGAACATGACTATGCTCCAATGCTTATATTCGCAGCATGTTCTAAGGAAGAAATATTAAAGGCTACATTCGTCATTGGGCTTGCAATAGAGAGACAAGCTCCGCTTGAAATATTTTCTAGAGATATCAACGAAATTCCGTTTGAATTTATTCGAAAACATTAAGAGCAGGAATTACGAACAACTCAGACAACGTATATAACATACATGTTCGCATACCGATACCCACATTCATTAATATGAAATGTTTTGTGTCAAGTTCATGTCAAAATGAAATAAAAATTCAAAAAGAGCTAACAACATGCATTAGATTGTTACAGAATGGTGAAAAAAAAAAAAGAACAAAACCCCAGCGACATGAATAGAAGGCAATATTAGCCGCCTTTGATAGTTCGTTGTGCTTACATCAAAACAAAACTAGTATGCGTTTAATATAAAACGAGTAAAATCTCGGTCGTAGAATGTTATGTCTGTATAGTAGTCCGTCTGCGACATAAAACCAGTATGATTAGGTTTTTGCGCGAATTCGTGCGTAGACTCATACACATACACACATATACACATACGTAAAGAAAATGTTACAGATCTGACAGAAGCAAAAGGAAAATATTTTTTTTTATAACAACCACAAAATGAAAAAATATATATATATATTAATCAGAAAATTCCATCCAAGAAAATTTTTAGTCCTTTCTTTATGCTTCATCACCTCAAGTCTCAAACAAACAACAAAATACAAAAGAACAAGAACAACAATAACAAAAATGCAGAAACAACCAGAAGAAGATTTTCTATTTCTATCATCTTTTATGCTATTAGGTATGTGTAACTTATTCTTTTTCTTCCTCCTTATTGTTTTCTATCTCTTCGCTTTACTTTATCTTGCGTTCTATGCACAATGCACGAGCACACACACACACACAGACGGGCATATAGAATATGAAAAGAACAAGCGATTGAACTTTTACATTATTATCATTATAATTGAAATCAACTGCATTTGTGATGATCATCGGTTGGCTGCGCAGTGCATCGCATCGTCCATGCATACGTACATTGTATATTCATTAATACTCAAATCAACAAAAAAAACAACACCAACAAACAACAAAGTGATCAGAATCGACATCTTAACATCAACGTTATTATCGATGACTGCTGAGTTGTGAGCTGTGTGTATCTTTTTTACCTCTATTGGCCACTAACACATACATAAACGCACTTACATACCTATCAACGATTGAATAGTTGCAACGCGGTGTTTCGTATATCTATGTTCGAATGTTTGTATGCATTTGTGTGCTTGCATTTGTGTGTGTACGTGTATTCGCAACTAGTAAAAATGTAGTTCTTTGACTTTGTCTACTCTTCTTGTTTTATTGGTTTGTTTAGGTACTTGTATGAAAATATGCTACGAAAAAAATGCAAAAGAAAATCATCGAAAAACCCACGAGACTTTTAAACTAGTGCTAGCCATGGTTAGTTACAGAGAATCATGCTGGTGAATTTTTTTTATTTTCTTTTTTATTTATATACTTTTTATTCAACCACATTATGTGATCTTTTTCTATGATGTGGTCAAGTGAGTTTCGAAGCTTTGCAAAGATGCAAAAGAAATTCCATTAGCCACCAAAAAATTGGCATATTACGATAAGTTCATCTTTCCGCATACTTAGTACCTATGCTCGTTTATAAATAACATTTTGAAAATAGTTTGTGCGGGCTGTGCGAATTGAATCAGCAGTGGTATCATCAGATAAACTTCTCTGCTTAATTTAATCTGCAAAGCTTTAAACGATTATTACCAACTAGACCAAGTTTTCTTATGCCTTGGCACTGGTATCTTGAAAAAGCCCTTTGCTCTTTAATTTTTTCCTGACAAAACGTAGTATTCTTAACCAGTCGATTTTGTTCCTCTGTTCGTTCCATTTTCGCTGACAGTTAAATTATGAGAGGATTTCTCCCTAGCAAATAAGCAGAAGTTCAGTTTCTATACCTTCTTTCTCCCTATCTCTGTTTCTTCCTTCACTCATCCTTTCCCAAACAATCTATTTACGTTGTTGTGAAAAATAAGGCCTACCATGCTTTAAGTTCATTTCAAAGAGATCAGATTTGAAGCGATATTTAGCAAAGCTCTCTTAATAAATAAAATGTGGAATCACCATGAGCTGCTCCTTAATTTCGCTTGCCTACAATGTCAATCGACTGTGACGGTCTTACACGAAAGTATGCCAGGCGCATTTCCGCTGAATATATATATGAGGCGTGATGACGAACTACAACGCGTTTTAATTCCAAAATCCAAGATATGGAATACTGACGTACATGTTGAAGCCTTCATCCATCTCCCTTAAGATTAAATGAAAACGAATTGAGACTCTTCTTATACCCATGTGCTTCGTCGAACGTATTTCCTATGATTTCCGCACACAAAACTCACGATAAACCCTTTGCTTTATAATTTTAGCCGAAACTAACTAGAACCCAATCATTACTGTTACCAATCATTTCTGAAGGTACATTTGTATGTGTATAATCAAATTTACTTTAGTTTAGTAAAGATTATCATTCGCCATTCTATGTGTCATTTGATATCAAGAAATTAAATATAAATTTCCATGTTCGGTCGGTAACGATATTTTGCATCTAATCTTGAAATATAACCGACATCTAACCAAAGGACGTATTAATCCATGTGTAAGCTCCGGATTATTAGAGATCATACTGAATTTCTTCGGCTTTCCTGAAGTGAGCTGAACCGTAATGCAAATCCATAATAACCTTAGTACTCAGTGAGCGTAGACATCCTCGTTTATGGTTTGGTGAGAACGTTATGAAAGTACTTATGAACGCCATAAATAGTGAAAATATTTACACCTTCAACTGCCAACCAAATGGCTTAACTGTAAATGTATATCCCTTAAAATACTTTTCGTGTGGTTTTAAGTGAAGATAAAGCGTATTATATATATATATATATTCGAAACACTTGGCTCTTCTTAAGCAAGTGCTTAGAGTTTTATTTAGATTTTTTTCAATAATGTCAGCAATAAAAAGAAGAACTCTAAAGTGTTCGAACAAAGATTCCACGAAATGGCAAGAAAGCAGTCACATAAAAGCCAACGGCTGAAAACTAGAAATATTTTGTACACACTTTCCTATTATGTAATGATATATATAATAAACCTTTTAAAAATATTACATTTAAAATAACAGTGAATGAATCCATGTACAGAACTAATGAAGCAAGCAATGAAGTAAAGCTTGCAGTTATCCAACGGATATGATTAAAAGTATTATGACAGCAAATGCTTTTTTTCTTTTTTTGCGCACACAACATTTACTTTTTTAGGACAAGCAGTAAAAGAATTTCCTTTTTTTTTTAATGCATTTCTTTGCAGGCTTTAATTAATAATTCGCGGCGCAGTGTAGCCGTGTAAGACGAAGGCTAATATAACTTATTAGCTAAAAGCAATGTGTTGTGTGTGCGAGGCATTCAACTGCTGCTAAGCATGAATGTTAATGCTTATATGATTCAGGATAGACTATAACACTTATTTATATGTACATAAAGAGTGTTGACTTGTTGTTTGTTTTTCCGCCGGAAATTCAGGTAAAAGAATCAAGAAAGAAAACCCACGACATCAAGAAGCTATTCTGTCAATAATAATATGATTTAGGTGTCTCTTTTGGTATTAAGATTCTTTTTCTTTTTCGTTTTCTTCTTTTCTTTTTACATTCATTATAAAAGAACATAAGCAAAGAAGTCCATACAAATTATTTGGTTGAGCACTTTGATGTCATCAACAAGCTAAGATTTTATGTATTTTTAGTAGTTACGCATAATTTTGTCGACGTGAGTCACCCACCGGCGTAATGCCGTGCATACTAAATTAATTTTGTATGTGGCCACCATTACATCAATTTCACTTCTTCTCTTATATAATTTTCGCTAGCGAATGTTTTCTTTCTTTAAAATGGTATGTTGATCACTCATTAGCCAAGCGCACGCTCATGGGGTCATATTTCCCGATATCGCAGTAAAAACAATGCTCTTTTGTTTGTGATAATACATAAGGCGTGTCCTTGTACGTGCACATCCTGTTCAAATCTTATATGAATAATAGATGGGAAGAGAGGAAGGCCGAATCAGGCAATACCTTCTCGCAGCCCACTCGCTTAATATGCCAGAGGGAAGCAGGCATTTTGAGTCCACAATTTTTTTATACTCAATACTGTGAAGCAATCGAGCGACAATAAGTCAGGAACTTGCTCTTTCTTGCTCTATCTTGTCCGTGACTTCTTCTTCTTTTTTTTTAACATTGACCAATCATTCTCGATATGCCCACTATTCGCGTAACACAAAGAGAGTGAGAAAGGAGTTTGAAAAGATGTAGAGAGGTGATGACCGCAGTCTGTTGGGTGTGTGTCCAATCGGCAAGTGTTATGCTTTTATCGACTGAGTTTTCACTATAGCTACTACCGCATTTGAGATTTCAACTCGCAAATAATGTCCTAGCAAATGTCGTTCTTTTCTCACTCGGCTACTCATGCGGAACTTATTTGCCGGAGCAACCAGTCACATCCGCCTGTTTAATGTTAACAACTTTTTTAACTCTAAAAGAAAATAAAAACCTAATTCGAACAGCGAAAGCGTTTACATAATAACACAGTTCTATCACACAGTTAAATAATCCTTCCTAATCATCACACGTGTAGCGGATATAACCTGAATGTGATAAGACTCGGAAGTTTAATACGTTACAACTAGAAAATGTCGCTTACTTTGGTTAACACTAAACGAAAGACAGTGAAAATATCTTTTACACGATGCAAAAGAAAACATATTTCTTGTTAGGATTAATTTTTAACAAATGCTGAACATTCAGCATATCGACTGTTAGCTCATGGTCAGGTATCAATGAGAACTAATTTATAAGATAAGTTACGTCAGGTGTTTTGCTGAAAAAGCCTTTTAAATGTGTAGTGAATATCTTTGCTAATGAAACTTGAATTTAACTAACTGCCAATCAGATGTTAAAAGCATAATAATAGAATTCGTCGTCAATAATTTAAAGGCAACATACGAGGAAGCAGATAGAAAAAACCGGTATGAGAACAAAAGATCAGCCACGGGAAATTTTCTTTGATAATTTCAGTAAAAGATATAAATAACGTAGTGAACCCGAAGAAACTTCCCAGCAGATTTCGAAAATTTATTGAAATCATTAATTGTTAATAGAAGCATTTTGGAAAGTCTGACTTTTTCCTTAATTATATCAGTTATGTTGACACTTGAATGGGAAGTGAAATCTACTTGAGAATATAGGCTGAATGACTAATGTTTGGGCAACGCACCCAGGAAGCTAAGCAATGGATTTCCCGGGCAGCTTCGTTTAGCTCATTTGTTTCTTGCGCAAGCAGTCATAAGCATTAAACTGAAGCAAGTGGCAAAAGGTGCACCCAAGTTGTTGCCTGATAACAAGAAAGAAAAGAATTTTTTTAGTCGTGTGCGATCAAATCCTGTACCAAACAGATTGGTTTAATGAACGATGTATTAACTGTCGATGAGTCTTGCGACTTAAAGCACCATTGCTTCCCGATGGCGGTCAATCGTGGTCGAAAAACATGGGTAATAAAAAGATTACGGTTATAGTGTATGAATGCATGCCGATAAAACTTGCGGAAAAACGACGGCGGGGACGCGTACAAAGACATTAGCAAACATATGGAAAGACAGGACAAAAGGCACAAAACAGACAACAGTCATGAAATAATTGTCAAATTTTCGGGTTTGGTGAACTTTAGGGTCCTCTAAGACGTCGAATTGCTATCATAACTAGCGGCCGCACAATTTTAGCGCAATTATGAAAAAACAGTAACTTGTAATTAAAATTTAATTTATAGTTTTTTGCGAAAGTTCGAACCATTTGTCATAACATTTTTCCCATCCCCCTTGAGACACCATGAAAACAGGATTTTTGAACACGTTAACGGCTTCTTTTGGCGACGAAAATCGTTGTCCATGCAATTTATTCTTGACGTTCAGACACAAAAAGAATTCATTAGATACCGTATGTAGACGGGATAGGGGGAGGATGTTTAAATGGCCGATTGTTAGTGAAGAAAGACTTCCCGCAAATGGTTGTGTATCGTTTTATGTTCCTTTAAAGTTACTTTTGCTACATCATTAGTTTTCAAAAAAAAAAGAACAAGGGACCATTCGTTTAAAGTCCACGAACTATTTTTTTGGGATTTAATTAATCTTGAAACACCCATAGAGTCGACTGTCTGTCTCATTCGCGTTCATCCATGATTCTTTTGCTACTACGATCTTGTAAATGGCTTTTGAATGCCATTTTTTCACCATTGCATTAATTGGTTGCTCCAATCGGCACGAGGATCTCTTTAGGATTTAGTCAAATTATGTGGGAACCAACGACAACAAACCTTTTTAACGGCAAAAATGCGATGCAATGTTCTACATATTTTGATGGAACTAATGCCTAACGTTGCCTTAATTTCGCGGTACCTTGCTAGCTCTTACTTAACGTCAATGCTTGCTGGCGCAATAATTGACGTCGGATGACGTTCACAGCTTTTCTTTGTAATCGATAGTGGCCACGATGTAACTCGTTATACCAGCCTTTGACAGCAGTCAAGGTGAAAAGTCGTTAAAAATAATCGCGCGAAAATTTGCACTAGACAGTTCCACTTTTTCGTTGAGGCACAATTCGCAAGTCAATGTAAGCAGAATAACTAGCGCTCAAATGACAAAATACTCTGACGCAGATTGTGGTGAGAAATGTTGAGCTTTCCACTTTGTGGTGTCAAACGTAAAAATATAAATAGTGATCTACGTACATGAGCTGGAAAAGTTTGCTTTCAAGCGAGGTTATCATTAATTAAGCAATGGAAGTAACTAATAAATTAAGAAAGTTATGTGAAGGGACAGAGACAGGTAGTGATTTATTTATATAGGCGGAAACTTAACGCTCATAGAAGGCTGTTTAGAAAAAAAAAAGAACTATCATATGTAGTTTAAAACTTAATCGCAGAAAATTATCTCCGCAACTAAAAATATTCAAAAAGAAAATATGTTGGCAGATTTACTATCAAAAAAGACATATCACAAATAATATGTGGCGCCATAAATTTCAAATTTTATAATATTTGCGTTTTACTGAGTTTTTTAGAGTTTAAAATAAACTTAAGCCACGCTTACCTGCAAGCAGGCAGACAGACAGACAGATATATAAGAAGACAGACAAACATGATCAACACTTATCAGAAATGAAATGGAGATTTTTGTGTCGGTGATACCGAATGACACAACGTTATGGCGCTGCTCTGGCTTTTTCTTTTTTTCCTCTTCTAGCTTTAACGCTACAGCGGCATATGTCGGCAAGAATGTAAATCGCTATCATTGACATTGTGTAGTTGTAAGAACCAGAAACCAGAAACTGACCAGAAATCGATCGCTACTACACAGAGAACAACAATACCAATAAAAGCAACAACGACAATAATAACAGTAACAACACACACTGCAATGATCTTTACTTGGGCATCATTTATACACGCTGTAAGGTGTTAATTATGGCTAAAAATAGAAGAAGAAAAACTTAAAGTAGACAGACAAAGTGGTAAAGATATATTGAGGAGAATCTAGCGAGTTGATAGAGCTTTTTTAAGTTGTCCTGCATTCCAGAATTTTGTGGCGATTTTCATGACTTTAATTTATTTTTATGGAATTTTAATCCAATTACAAACTTACGTTGATGGTTGGTTGGTTGGTTGGTTGGTTGGTTGGTTGGTTGTTAAATTCTTTATTCTATTCTTCTACGTTTCTTCTCTCTCGCGGCCTCTCTTCCTCTTTTCTTCTCTCGCTTGTGATTCCTGAATGTTGGCTCTGAATAAATTAGGTTTCATTTTAAACAACTTTTCATTAAAATGTGTCTCTTTAAAAAAAGAAAAAAAAAAAACAACAACCGAAACACACACCACTCGAATCTTGTT
>CCAG010003338.1:0-29094 GCA_001077435.1 Glossina morsitans morsitans
ACGCTCTTCCGATCTTTTTTTGTATACTAGAAAACCTGGAAAAAACCATTCAAGTGATTATTTGTAGCATTCATATCGTTTATGTGTTTTCTGTACACAAACAATTCACAATGGACCAGCCGACCGACTGACAGCGCGACCAACACAGGAAAACAAACAAAAAATCAACCAACCGGACCATATGAATGCCGGGATAACTATTAAAGAACACATCTGGATTTTTATAGGAAAAAATCAGTGGCATTCACACACAAGTACCCGACCACCGTGTATGTAAGCTATTGAGAGTTCTGCTCTTTTTTTTTTTGACCGAACGGATCGAAGCAAGAGCTTCTTTACCTAACTGGCCGGCTAGATGAGTGGCTTGTTGCTTGCCTTCCTTCCTTCTGTTATGCTACACTAAGTATTATATGGTCCTATAAAATTCATGTTCATGTTTTAATACTGTTTTTACAAGAAGACAGCTTCTTTTCCTTTACTCTGCTTCTGTTACTTTGGTACAATTTTAGTGTTTGTTACTTATGCTATTGCTTTATAAAGCCATTTATTTTAGTATGGTTTTGCTCTTAACTCCACAAACCAACGTTTGTATGTTTACAGATGTATATATGCTCTCAAGCATATGTTGAACAGTTAACACAGAAACAGAAAAACAATTGAGTTTATCATAACACATTTATTGGCACTTTAATTGAAGAGAAAACAAATCGAGAAAGAAATAAATCAAATCTTATAATCGATGATTTATGGCAGCCATTAACAACATTGTTTGAAATGCAATTTTCAAAACTTAAAGCTTATTAAACCACAACACATAACGCAACACATCAACAAACATAAACAAGTTACGATCCGTAGGTTTACCTGCCCCTTTCTAAAATCTCATCACATGCAGTAGTAGCTGTGTGCTTTTTATATCCTTTTAAACGAACGCAAGCAGATCTACTAGAATAAATAGCATCTGAGTGCTACTTAATGTTTTTAGCGGTAAATAGTTTCATAACTGAAGCACAAATTCGTCCGTTAGTATGGTACTAGCACTACATCTATGTATATATGTAAAATAAAAAATTAATAGATTTCCGCAAAAAAGAATTTTTAAAGCTTCGCCGCCATGTGAAAATTCACAATTTTAAAGGAAATTAATTCTGGAAATATATTTAATTAAGCGGTTCATTTTTATTCGGTTAAAATTGTTAGTCAATTAAAATGAAAAGTTTGCAATAGAAAGAGGTTTCAAAGCACGGGAAGCGTAAAAATCTATTAAACACAGTAAAAGAAAATATTCGTTTGACAAAAGTATGAGGGTTTGGAACATAGCATCGAGCTGTACGTTTAGACGTTTAGGTCGACTGAATGCTTGCTCTAAACACATTAGATGTAAGATTGACTCCTTATTCATTTCTCAGAGTAGATATCAAGAAGCATGTTTATGGCACTTGTAATCGAGGCGCTGTTATCTCAGTCTCAAAATCGTGTGCAAAAGCAAACGTACCAGAAGTATAAGCGTCACGCATGCTTTTACTAGTGACCGATCACTGGTTTGGGTTGCTTAATAATTTCTTTTTCCTAGTTACACTCCAAACAATAGCGCAGCAATTAGTCTACGTTGCCTTTCGAAATTTTCGGGTCAATATGAATACATCATGCATACAGCATTGAAACCAAAGGCAAGAATAAAGGTACCATAGTTTTGCTTCGAGCACACAGCAAATTCATTTATTGAAATGACGAAAGCTCTTCCATAGAATATATTTTCCCACCGATTTACCAGACTTGGCCGCAGCAGGCTGTCACTCGTTTCCACGCACAACCCACGTCCTACGCACTTTCAGTGCAACCGTTTTATTTATTTTTACATTTAATAAAAGTCTTAGCTTACTTACACTTATTATATACAATGAGCAAATCTTTTGGCATATCTCTCTGTAATACTGATTTGTAAAAAGCAATGGAAAAACTCATAGTTTGACAAAAAAAAAACGTAATTGAAATTACATATATTTTTCTTATACCTTTCGATATCGAAATATTGATCACGAGGTTTTTTCCTTTGCCCATCTTACCCTCCATAATATTTCTTTTGTCTAACTGTACCCTGTTTTGTCCAAATGTCCAACTCTATTAAAGATCTATATTTGAAAATTATATGACCAGGTATCGATAAGGTGTCAAAATATACCTCATGGTAGATTTAGACATACCATTTATGTATATTTATATCCAGGATCAGCTGGAGGAATATGATACCATTAAATAAATTTGACAATTGTCATATGAACTGTCAAATTATTAATTGAGAGATAAGGATTAAATTTAGAAAACAACTTCAAGATAAAATTTTAAAACGTCTCCTTTCACTTCTGTAGTGGGAATAAAAGTTTACTCATAGCATCCTATCTTTCTCATCTTTATGGCAAAATCTGATATCTGTGCCGAAACAACATCAGATGTGTTCAGGCCATTCACAGGAATGTCTGTTTTCTGGGTATCGTCATATGGGTGGAATAGGTACAGAAATCTTTCTCGAATCGATCCTCCTGAAAGCATTGTTACTAAGAGGGATCCCGTTTAACGACTAAAACGGGAAGTACACTATTGCACAATTCAGTTCGGTGCAAGGCAAGGATATCATCTTGTCCAAAAACCTTGACATCATGCCATTTGACATATTCTGTTATAGTTGTTAATGACTCAGGATGCTGGAGTATGCATCACTTAAGCATGGAAAGAAATCGTTATTGCGTTTTGCTGTTGCTTTTTCTTTTGCACATTGTTCGACTTACTCAAGAGCTCATAAAGGTGCGTTAATAACTTATAACAATGAAAAAACAAAACTCCCTCTATTACAATACTTGATAAGGAGTTATTTCTGCACCGCATATACGGGCTAGATTTTAGTTGTCCATATCGGTTTTGTAAATTTGAAAAAAATTAAAGTTTTATCAATGATCGAATGTTTGAATTTCAGTCTCTTCTCTTGTCTCTACTCTTACTTGGTCAGGTTACTGACATTTACTACACTTGAACGTTAACAAGTAATGTAGATATGACATTGTTGTTATGCAACTATTGTGTTTATTTACTCATAAAAGAGGCTAAGCAAAGATTATCAATATAAGTAGAATAGGCAACAAGCCTAGCAGCGAAACTGTTACTGCAAGCGAACGTGCAGTAAAAAGTTTGCAAATTCCATTCAGATTTCGTTAAACATACAATTAAAGTCAACTTTTTTCTTTTTACTATTTACAGGTAAGCAAATGTACAAATTGAAAAAAGGAATCTACGAGAACCAACACAATTCAAAATCGCTAACAGTTAAGGTATTTAAAAAAAAAGGAAAAAGTCTACATAATATTAATACATATGTGTGAAGTTCGCTTAATCATTTAAATTTTAAAAATTGTTAAAGTGAAAACAAGCAGAAATGAGATAAACCCAAGTAACTTAACTTGAAACGAAAGAAATTCCAAGAAATTTTAGTCTAAAGCGAAAAGCCAAAGAAATCGAGAAAACACTGTGACAAAAAGCTGTCAACAACACTAAGCTTGAAATTCATCCGGTCTGTTACAAGATATATTGTCCTTGGCTTCACTTTAAGTTAAATGTCGACAATGGTTGTTGTGTCTGAAAACAGTCAACAGACTTGTTCAAGTGAAGTGTTTTATTAGCTAAGGACTTTATGCTCATTAAATTAGTAAATATTTGCTTTAAATATATTTCAGAGAAATAAGTCTTCAATTTCTTTGTTAGCTGTGGTTTAAGAGGCATTATCACGCAGCTATGACCCTGAAATTAAAAGCACACTTTTCCTTTATTGATATTTACTCGTACGCATTGTTTTGTTGACAAGATCGTTGCACGCTAAGAAGGACAATAAATTTTTGAAAAATCAATAAGAAAATATTTAAATAGCCAGAATAATAATAATAATAATAATAATAAAACGCTTTATAGAAGTGAGAGCGAGAATGAGTTGCGAGGGAGAGAGAGAGAGGAAAGAGAAATTTAAAATAAAATCACGTTAAAGTGTTTTTATGCGTGCTGTGATTCTTCGCTGGATTGCATGGATAAAATAAACAAATTTCTTCAGTTTAACAACTTCAAGCAGAGTTAAAGTGTTAAGCTACAAGACATAGTTACATGGACCGGCGTATTCCACTCAAAGAATCATTTCTCATATCCGCAATATAAGCATTAATACATTTTTCCCGTAAATAATAATAATAAATTGTCAGTTGACTGACGCACATATACAAAAGGCACTTGCAAAAACAAAGTAACTAAAAAACAACACACTTTCGCTTTAGGGCCACAGATTACTTGATATATTGTTTGTAGGAAAAGATTTAATGCTCTTTTGTTTTTGAACACAAAACAATATCAGTTGCTTTTATTTCCTTCACTAACACGTACATGCACACACACACACACACACACACCCAAGCACACTCATTCGCTTATGCCTATTCTAGTGCAGTTATGTTCAGTTATCTGCGATGTCGGTGTACATTGTACATACGTATATATTGCTGTTGAACTGAAAAACTACAAAAACACAACAAGTGTGCCAAATGTCATGTTTGGTGAGTCGCTTTTGAGCATAGCATGGCACAGCTAGAGGCAGAGAGCAAATATAGAACAAAACAAAAAACAAAACTATAATTTAATATACATATGTTGCCCATTAAGCGCCTGCTGGCACGCATAAGTGATTTGTAGCAAAATGCAGATTATTTTATTCCAGTTTTTTTTTGTTTTTTTTTTTTTTTTAGTTATCCTAAAAATAGGTCTTTACGTACGTGAGCACTTGAAATTTCTTTACTAGTTTTGCTTTTTCTCTTTTTTTTTTTTTCTCTCTTCTCCAAGACCTAATTATATCGTTTAAATTTTTTGTATATTAAAAAAAAAAAAAAAAAAAAAGAAGTGAGCGGCCGCTTTGACATGCAAAACGACCAAGTTTGACATAATTAAGACATTAACAAGACATAAATTATAAATATATTTAGAAGTGATTTTTTATTGGATATGTAATCGTATACGTTTTGTGGGCAAGCTTCTGCTAGCTTCTGCAAGCATTTTTTATATTTTTACATAGATTGAAAAAGCAAAGCGAAACTAGAATATAATGTGGATCATCAGGAACTTATTGGTTTAGAGGAAACATGAAGAAAGCTTAAAACAAGCTCAACTGTATGAACACTTATAACCTCTACTTACAAAAAGTGCGAGCTATGCCGTACGCGAACTAAATGAAAATATATCTATGACTGATTAAAAATATCGATCTTCTTTGAAATAGTTCAAAATAAAGTTAAGAGCTAAAGATTTCGCAACGAGATGAATTTTCGTATAATGTTGTTTTTTACAAGATATCTAAAAAAGTGATGAAAACCAACTTTAAACATCTATAAGCTCACAATCGGTTAGACTTTCGTTTCATATCAAAAAGTGTGTTTTTGTCATTTGGTTTTAAATCAATAGGTGGCACATTTGCCAAATAAGATTGCTTTCTCGGCATTTCGTGCTCAACACGGCACTAACTATAACCTGCATAATCATTTTCGCATGCTTTATCAAATATACTACCGTATGTGAACTAAACAGGACGTTGTCGCGTAGAACACATAAGCATCGAAATTACACTCGAACTTAATTTTTTATGGCTCGTATTCGCTCTTATAATAAGACCGCTGACGAAGTATGAAGAAAGAAATAATGAAGAACTTTCATTTTATTACTATCCTCTCTATGTTGAAGACAAATTAAAACGCTACAGCCAATAATATGGTAAAAGCGATCATTAACTCGATCATTACTTCGCTTAGTACAATTCTTTACCGAATTTCTTAATAAAATATCAAATATAACGGTTTACATTCCATAAGAATTCTTATAATGCAGAAGGTACGAAAATTAAACCGACGAAGTCCAAATTGAACACAATTCTCATAATAACATCTCCATGATAAAAATCTTTGTTACCTTATAGAGTCTTATTTTTATGAGGCGCCCTGTCAAGGACAAGGTTCAAAAAATATTTTCTATTTAAATCAAGTCTTGCACATATGTCAAACCACTATCTTCCAAGTATATTGGAAGAAAACAAGAATACAAGAACGTTTTTAAAATAAGGCCTTATATGCATAACGGTCCTAAAAAAAAATTCGATTTAATTCAATTTTAATAAGTTTTATGCCTGAACCAACTGGTGTTTGTGTACCAAGTTTTGTCAAAATATTACAATAACAGGTAGAGTTTTCTTCATATATAACGATTTTTTTAAAATACGCAGCCATACTAAGCAGGATCCAATCTAATACTTTTTCAATTAGTGTCGACCAACATGCATCAGTTTTTCACATGTCATCAAAATATTTGGATATTTGCGCGTAGTGTGCCTTCAAAACCAATAAAAAATTGTTGTGAATGGATCAGTATAATAAAAAGAGGTCCTATTTCAATACGCGCCCGTTGGTGCCAACAACTAAACAAACGTACTGCACCCTGTAGACCAAGTGGTGTATAGAATAGAAACGCGGAAAGTAAAGCTTTTCCCATGCGACATATACATTCCTGTTCCTGTTTGAGGTAAAGCTCTGAATCAATCCGCCCATGTCCATCTCTTTGTCTCCTCTTGTCTTCGTCGCAATAATTCGTATGGCAGGCTGAAACTTCTTAAATGTACATTTTTAATCTATGATTAAAGACTGTGAACTGGGAGACTATGAAATGGGCTTCGTTTATCTGCAAACGAGTCCACAATAGCAGACAATATGCAGATTAGTGCTAAGGCAAATATTGCGAAAAAAATTTATATTCATGAATGCTCTTCAAAGTGTAAATGTGTAAAATGGCGTCGATCGAACGCAATTTATAATTTTTATTTTCAATAGCGTTTGCTCTTGAACTAAAAAATGGCGGTGTACCGAATTTTATCAAAATATCTCAAATATTGTGACCTTTAGATTGAGCACAAGAAGACATATAAATTGGCGGACAGACAAATTTAAGTCGATTCAAAGAGTGATGCTGAATCCGTCGGTGTAATGAAAGACGGAGCCATCTCAAACCCTTCTGGGTGTTGCATCCGCATGCAGTTAATATATTCTTGTATCACGACTTGTATGGCGTCTTACTCTTAAGGAGGATTCGAAGTCTTTCATTCGCTTCCTTCTGTCACAATCTTTTAAAGATATATGTATACTTTGTTAATCACTTAGTTTTCAAATTGGCTGAGAATTCAATTTAAACGCAAAAAATTAAAGAACTAAAAGCAAGTCATAAACTATCTCGCGAAAGAAGTGAAAAATAATTTTAAAAAATGAATTTCAAAAAGTATAACAGGTTATGTTTAATTCTATTGTATGAACAGTCATTGCTTAAAAAAGAATGCTTGCAATGTTTCTTTCCCTAAAGCTTCTTTAATTAAAGTGGAAAATAAATAGAAAAACGGTAATGACTCTCATCTTTAGTTAACCTATTGACACCTTTCTATAATGTAAAGAAAAAATATTCTAAACATTATTACTTTTTATGCTAACAGAATTTGTAAAGCATTCTATGCTCAAAAGTAAATAAATAAATAAATAAAGTACTTGTGGTCTCTGTTGTGAAAAGTAAATGTTTTTCCAAGTCCTAGTTACAAAGTCTAATGAACTTAAATTATCAAGTTTGTTGCTTAAGTCTTTTAATTTTCTTTTGTTATGCTCAACAACAAACGATGTGATTCACAGTTTTACAAAGTCATTAAATATTTAAAATTCATTATTAACCGTTAAGCGATTTTTTTATTTTTTTTTTTTTTTATTTAAAATCTATCTACAACAACAATCACTTTGAGTTAAATAAGAGCCAAGATATAACATTGCTATGAAAACTGGTAGTTGGCACAAAAAGAAAAAAACAAAACAAAAACAAAAAAGATCATAGAAAGCATCACATAAAAACAACGACAACGAAAAGTATAAATATAAATTAAAAGGTAAAAGACAGATCAAGAGAACCAGTAAAGGCAAAAACGAATGAGTGCTTAAGCAAATGAATCCAAAAAAAAAAAAAAAAAAAAAAATACCTCCACAGTAAATGAAAACCTAAACCGGCAGGCCTTGACTATGCCAATGGCTATTAAGAGAAAAACAGCAAAAAAAAGCAACAAAACTAACTGCATAACTGTTAATCTTATAAGTGTAGAAGAAGAAACATTAAAAATTCTTTTGAAAATACACAAATGCTAAAAGATGTGGGAATCGGTAGGTGCGGAGGTAACATTTCCAAGGCACTATAACTTGTTTGACAAAAGCACCCACAGTAATTTTTGTGTCTAAACGGAGAGATGCTGTAATTTACTGTAAAGGAAAAAACCAAAAACAAAATAAAGGCGAAGAATACCAGAATAATAAAAACTGGTTGCACAATGGAAGCATCTTCTTCTAACAGATCCAGCTTTAGAACGAGCACAACCGGTAGTAATAGTGTTAGTGTTAGCTTAGTTTGGTAGATAGGTTGTACCTAGAAACGCACGCGCACAATAAAAAGTATTAGTTTTAGTTTGAATTGCTTGAGAAGAATGTTCCACTGATGCTCAAGCTGTTGTTGACTTGTTTTACTTTGCTTAACCATGAAATCAGTGGATATAAAATAAGATTGACTTAGTTTAAGAGCATACAGTTACCACCACTATAGGCTCTGCTATTATTTTTTTTTTTTTTTTGTTTTTACTTCTCTTTATTATTATTATTTTTTTTTTTTTTGTTACTATTACCAACTGCAAGGCACCTTAGTTCGGTTTGTTGTCGTTATTTTTATTGTAGTTGTTGGTTTAAGTTGCTAGTGTTTTTACTATTCATTTATTCTCATTTCTTAGCAGAGGTTAAGGTAGAAGTCAAGTATGAGGAAATCAAGAAATTTGTAAGCTTCCTTTTCCCTATACTTTAATGTTATGACTATTGCGTTTGAAAGGCTAAACGTTTGTTCGTTCGTTCATTGTTTGAATGATAAATATTTTGCACATGTCTTTGAACATTTATGAGCTTTCTAAAGATATGAATAACTGCAGATACAGGTTTCCGCAAAGGAAACGCCAGAGGATTTAATAACTCATTAAACTCATGCTATAATATTGAAAGACTTTACGCTAAGAAATTTATTTTCTTTCCCTTAAACTTACTCGGAACGGAAGTTTCTTAAGCAAGTACTATTGTTTGATTAATTAACAATTTGCTCAAAGGAATGTTAACTGTAGTCATTGTTTTAAAAAGATTAGAAGAAATTTTGTTAAATACGCCTGACTCAAAGGCTTGAAGTGGCCGAATTTTTTTTATTACCCTATTACCCTAGCGCTTGTAGTACGGAAATGTTTAAGCAATTCCGAAAACGCAAGAAAACTTTCATTAACCTTTTTTTGGAGGTCAGTAATGTTTCAAGTAAAACTGGTTAACAGTGGTACGCGGTAAAACGTTTGTATCTTAATTATGTTTCCCCAGTAATACCATGACACGATTTAATTGGGTAGCTAAGCATGCCAGTGAAGGTCCAGTAATATGGTTTACAAATAATTGTCTTCTTATCTAAAAATAACTTTCAACTATTTTTTATGTCGGCAAATGTCACATGCACTTACAATTTTAATTGCATCATTTTTAAAAGTATTGACAGCGCAACTTTTAATTCAGCAAAGCTTTTTTTTCAATTCCATACAATTATCTTAAGAGTCTTTCACCTTACCTGCTTCTTTCTTCTCAACCCTTGTAGATATTTTTTGAAATAATCTTTATATTTATCAAAAGTTAAGGGCGCTGATCTTCCCCATTGTCACTCAATATAATTTCTAATCGGTATTCGCCACTTTGTAAAGACGTCGGCGCGAAGGGAATATCGCTTTAATTGGCTTAAAAAGTTCGATTCTCTTTCGGACAATGACTTACATAAGTGCAAAATTTGGTTTCGTTTGTTGTTCGTCTAGTAAATGAATATTTCAAAATGGAAACAAAACAAGTGCTGTAGGGTAAAAAAAACTTCAGATCATCAAGCCGTGGTAACAACGGTTAACAAAAAGTTATTTAGTTTTTAGTATTTAGGAGTGTATTTAGGGAATATATTTAAGCCAGAGTAGTCGAAAATGTCAGATATCAGAATCAGATTGTCCCAGATTTGTCACACTAATACTCTCCAAGCCTTTTTATATTTATTATTTTTATTGTTATTATTCATCACTTACTCAAAAGTACTAATTAGGAAACACTATAATAAAAAAGTTTATCTCCCATCATTCTAAGTGAATCCGAAAATATTTTATTGACTCTTTTTCAACTACGAAATCATCAGGTGACGCAAAATACTTTTCTAACTTATGACTAGTAGTAAAGACTAGTAAAAGCTTATACAAGTTATAAAAATAAACACAGGAAACTAATGCCGCACAAATATAAAATTTTATAGTTTAGTCAAATGTTTATCAAGTTATTAAGGAAAGGTTGTCATTAAAAACTAAGAGCATTAGACGGTTAGAATTCATATTGCGTAAATTGCCTTCTCTTGCGCTTTTTGTTGGGCATGCAATAGCGTAAGGTGCGTAAAGAATACAAGCAAAAAAATATGATTCTAAGAATTTTCCGAGGAGTGGTGATTAGATCTGAGCTATCTTTCTCGACTGTAATATCAATAAGCTGACGATCAAAACTTGCCGTAGGAATCTAATAGCCATTTTGCGAAGAAAGTGTCAAGTCATCTTTGACTTGACAAACTTGCTTTATAACAAAATTGATATTCGAGTGTTTTTTTTTTTTTTGTATTATTCCGGGCCCCAAAAGTGGAGCGAAGTCAAAGAAACCATAACAAAAACACTCATGATCATGGCCGAACACAACGCTATAAGATACCCCACGGAGTCTTCTTTCCAAACTTGATCAATTAGACCACGACTCTAACCAGAAAACATCAGCAAAAACCTACGGCTGATGCTCGCAAATCCTCGTATCAATCTTGGAGTTTTTTCTTTGCAGATAAATATATCTTTTAAGCCTTTTAAGTTCTTCTTCTTTTAAGTTCGCAGCACTAGCACGTTCGTTCACTAATATTTGAGAGAAGAAAAAGATCGCCCCTTGGATGCTTCCGAATGACTAACTTTATCACCGCTCAAACATTTAATGCCAAAAGCTCAACCCAAATAACCCGATCGAGCACGTCATCTTATATGAAGCTACGCGCGTTTCCACTTCTGAGCCTAACTTTGCGACTCCGAAGAAGGAGCTGCGAGTGAATTAAAAGCTTAGAAGAAAATATAGGCAAAGAAACGAAGACAAGATTTCAGTCCGCCCACAAAACCTATACAGAATTCTAACTTAGTTATATAGCAATCGAGGGGGCGGGCTTTAAAAGCAAAAAAATACATTTATTTTATTACATAATACCGGATACATAATGGAGAAGCAAAAAAAAAAAATAAAAATTTATAAAATATTTGCTAAAAATTCTTAAAAAAAGGAATCTGTACATAGACGTCTGTCATTAAATAGAAAAGCAAGGGGAGGGGGAGAAGAAAAATATTGAGCTATCTAGAATGTCTGGCCTAAGTCATAGCAAAATAACTTGAAGGCTTCAAAAGTGTTCCTGATTTGAAATCACATTAATGTAGTTTATAGTTTACAGTTTATGGTAACGATTTTGTTGTTGTTAATTTGTGCATTTTAAACTAAAAATGTTTACTCTAGAAAGAAATAAGGGTGTTAACCGAAACAAATCTTTATTTTATTAAATTACGGTGCATAATAGAGGCCACAATAAAGACCTTCGGGGTCTTTGAGGCAAATACAAAGTAACAGAAAGAGTAACATTTCAGTATGCACTTCCTTAAAACGCAACAGAACGCAAATCAATGCAATGCAATACAATGGAATGCGAACAAAACTAACATCTTTGTTGAATCATAAACATTTCAACACACTACCTGCCTACAAACATATGGGCGAATATAGAACAAGAATGAAGACAAAGAAAACAAAATAAAAAAAATAAAAAAATCGAAACATAACACACCCAACACTAGAATTACGTATAGGCAATAATTTAATAGCAAATCTATGCAAGAACTTCTACGTGCTTGGATACGTAAACAGAATTATAGACGAATAAAGGAAAAGAAAAGAAAAATTTTTCTGAAAAAATTAAAAAAAGGAAAAACGAGTAACTATGTTTTTTAGTTGTAGTATTTATGTTATATTTTATCTGGTTTAGTTTATCAGCTAATAAACGCTTGAGTAAAATGTACACCTCAAGCACAATCGCGATAAAAGTCCACCAAGGCATACTGGTGTGATGGTGTCTCTCTGCAATACAAAAACGAAACAACATCAACAACAGAAGTAATGGCAAAAAAATCGGGACATAGCAGAAAGCAACAATTTGGTCACATAACAATTTCATGTATTGCTTATGCTTATGTGATTTTCATTTTATTTACTTATTGCATTATTTTAAATTTCTCCCTCTTTTTTCTTGCATGTGTATGCGTAGCGGCAATTATTTCAATGTTCCTTTAAATTTACTTAAATGCAATGAAAAGTTTCTATATCATGATACAGTATAATATTGAATACCTGCACTAATGTAAAGGCGAGTTCCAGGCGAACCTTACTTAGTGATCACTAATCACTTAATTAATACATTAATCCATTATATGGATTGTGATATCATATCATCATAATATGAGTAGAATTAGCTAATCACCTTCATTAGTTATTATTATGCCCCTCATGAACCTGCAATTTTTAAATAAAATATTTTACTCACTTACCATCCATTAGAAATATTATCCTCATCTTCTATGCTGGAGCTATCATAAAGTTTCCCAAGTGCAGTTGAAATACATTCAATAACAGTTGTAAGCATTTTATCATTTAATGATAATATCTTAGTAAGCATTTAAATTCAAAGTATAAATCATTAAAATCTGACATACATTCGCATGTTTTGTGTGTATTCATTCTTAAACGCGTCTTTCACAATATCTCGAAATTCTTAAACAACACATAATACAAAACAAAAAGTTACTATAAATTCAAACTTGTCGGCTTAACGTAACAACAAATTTTCAAGGATGATGGGTGTATATGCGTTCTTCGCATATAACTACGCTTATGCGTATTTGTCATGCGTGTTCATAGTACACTTTTATGGTACAATGACACACATTTTTTTTTTTGTTTTGTTTTTTTTTATAATCATTCGTTCGTCTATGATAACACGTTACTATAAACCGGATGCTGAATACAAGATTATTGATTTTGGTTAAACAAAGTGACGGCTTATGCTATGTAACAGTAGTTTGTCTTTTCATCGAAAAATTTTATCGGAGAGAACATGCAAACGGTATTTATTGATGAATTTTCATATTGAAGAGATTCTATGAGACAGACGAGAAGGTGTTAGCTCATTTGCTTTTGAGGTCACGTTTAACTCACCAAAATGCAGACCTATACATAAACAGCAGGAACATAAGCTAAGTATATTTTGATAACTGGAGTTTGAAGACGATACTTTAAGCCAAAAATCTTTCAATTCTTACAATTGTACTTAAGATGCGCACAAAACGCAAAGCATTCCTCTCCTGTGAGAGCTAATGGATACATTTGCACATATTTTGGGAACGCAGACGACGGAGAGAGTCTATTTGGCCTTCAAAAATTTAGACTGACTTGTTAGAGGCGTTGACAACTATATAACTAACTAACTATATAATTAATATAACAAACTAAGGGGAAGCAATTCCTTGTCATTCAACCTATAGATTAGAACCCGTTGAGGCTATTATTTGTGCAAAGAAAAAAGAACCTTGGTTTGGTCGTTGCATAGGCGTTGTCGTTTAATCTATAAGCTAATTGCAGGAAAATTTAGTGGATGCTGTTTCAGACACTCACATATGTCAACAAGGTGCAGTCAAGAGCCTTAACACACGTTTTGACATAAATGAGATCACTCGCTCGAGCTTCTGTTTAAAAGTTCTTGTTAAAAGAAAGGAGTGAAATGTACGATAACTACCTGCGTAAAAGGGCGTCACTAACGCGATAGAAGCGTGCAGTGCGGTGTTTGCAATGAACCTCTTCACTTATGCTTTGCGTCCGCTAGAATTTATTAGAACGAGTTGCTGCCAATAGCTAAAGCAGTTGGACTTAAAAGTACTGCACATACCTTGGCCATTGTTCCCACGAACTGTCAAAACTTAAGAGGTCCTGGTTGAACATCAAAAGAGTCTTTCCATCCAGCGTGAGAGTAACACACAGTTCGATCTCCGTAGAAATCTGCAAAAGATTTTAAGTAGGTTTCAAACAATGCTTTACAATAGTTGCTCGGAGCGATTTCTGATCAAATATCTTCGAAACTTAAGGTTCAATACCATCAAACAAGAGATCACACATATACTCTCATATTCTATCTGTTTAGCAAGTATGTTATAACTTCAAAGTTCTAATACTTTTTTGACAATATCCTACGCCTGCGAACGCACTTAGTGACGCCACACGCATAAGCACTAACTTTCTTCGAGTATTTACAAATGTAATTAAATTATTGGATAATAAATCAGACTTAAAGTTAATTGCACTTCTACGGAGGTGTTGCCTTTGTAATCGGAGAGGCACACAGAAAGAAGTTATGTTTTTTAGAATCGTTTTATTGCAACGATTAACTAAGCATCAGAGTAAACATAAAAAAAAGGCACACACTCACGTACTTACTTCAACGCATTTGACTTCGCCAAGAGATAAGCAATTACAATAATTTAACCATTGAAAAACGAGTTTGGATTCCTGATACTTGAAAAAAAAAATCTTTTTTTGCTGTTACTTTTAGAAAAGCGTTTACGCGTCAAAGTATACCTGACTAAATTCGATACATATCCGATTTTTGTTTTCTGATATTTGAAACGACATCGACATGATGAATTAATCTAAGATACTGGCGTAGAGTATCTGGGTTTCTGTGTCCATGCAAGCCTTTACGTAGATGGCTGCCTTTTTGCGCCTGTATATACGAATTGATGCAATCATAATATTTTAAATTGCTGTTTGCGAGGATTTCTCTTTCATTTACTACAGTACTTCTGATTATATCTAAAAATAACTACAAAATAACAACAATAATGATGATGAAGATGATGAAGATGATGGAGATGATGATCATGATGGTTTGTACTTAGGATCATTTTATAGAAGTGATCATATCAAGTAATGGTGTCATTTGCTCCAGTTAAATGCGATACATGATACAATACAATATCCAAGTAGATAAACGGACAGACAGACAGACAGACGAACAAACGAACTATGAACACGAGCTAAATTTAGCCGCTTTATTAGTTACTCGACAGCATGTTATAGAGTAATCAATTAAATTAAAACTAAAATACGTAGACGATCGTCTGTCTGTCTTGCGCAAAAACAAAGAATAAAATATCCAAACAAACCAAGGGCCATAAAGGAATAACAATAACAATTTACAAAGAGGACATTAAAACAATTTAATATGTTAACGAGTTCGACGAGTAACAGCAGCAACGGCAGCAATAGCGACAGCAGCATTGTTCAATGCAATGTCAAAAGGGAATCGCATTTATGTTACTTCTTCAACATTTTGTCTGGAGTGCTATGTGTAAATGATCTCTCACTATGTATATTTGTAGATATGTTGATGTTCGTATTATTTTTATTTCATTATTTTTATTTTGTTTTCTGTTCCAAACGACAAACTTACACACATTTTTATGTACGAATGCCATAAAAACATATGTAATTTAATGTCAAGGATTTTCAAAAAAAACCGGTTAAATTACAGGTAATTTTTTACAAATTTAATGCACATTCGCAATAACATATACTTTAAGATACGTTTATGGTTATGTAGTAACTTTTTCTACGTTATTCTCTACTCAATTAGCTTCATTCATTCATTAAAATCTCATAAATCATATGATGTTTAGGTCTGATGCCGACCCTGCTGCTGTTGCTGCCGGTTGATTTAATTTCAACACGCCACGCACACACAAACACACACACACACACACACACATATGCATACATACATAGATGTGCATTCATATATAAACTAGACGTAGGTACTGATTAAGGACACTTATGCTTTCAAGTTAACTATAAACTATGTATGTTCATGTCTCTGCTGAAATCCTGGAAATCTGCTTTAAAAAACGCATCCAAAAATCTACCTTAACATTAGTCTTAATGATTCCGCTGTTATTGCTGGTGTTTTTTTTTTGTTTCCTTGTTTTTTTTTCTTTCTAGTACTTTGTTTAATGAGTGCTATTGTAGGCTTGTTTAGCCAGCGGAATTCGTTTAAATAGTTTTTACTGGTTCCATTATTAATGCTTTTTGGTTCTTGGTTCTACATATCTTTCAACAACATTTTGTTAACAGATGTATCTTAAAGACCATAAGACCATATCATACATCATACATATGATATGATGGCGATAATTGATGGCTGGCATCTTTTACGCACATTCGGTGTCGTTTATTTATATGCGTACAAAAATTTTCGCATAAATCAATATAAATTTTTAAAGAGACGAAATAACAAAACTCGAACAGGTGTTAATTTGTAAAACTGGTAATAAAACTAGTAAAGAAGCGAAGAAGAATATATTTTGCAAGTTAAACAATCGGCACAAAGTCTCTTATGAATCGACAACGTATAATTTTTTTACGTCTTCATATTAGAATTTTGACAAGAAATAAGTTTTAAATGCAAAGAGTTCGAGCTTCTCTTTTTACTTTCTTCTGCTTCCAGTTTCTACATTTTTACTATTTACAATAGACAAGAAAATAACGATAAACGAAAGGTTCACTTATAGAACATAAAAGAAAGCGTGTCTCTTTAGTGATCGATGGCCTTAAGAAACTCTGATTGCATTTAGTTTCCAGTTGGATAATTTTAAAAAATTTGAAACACGTCTCAACTCTGAGATCTCTCCAAGCACTTATTGAATCATTTAAGAAGTTGGAAGAAAATCGGTTTCTTAAATTTCTTTTTTGGCACCTTAAATGGTTTCTTTTGCTTATCACTTTACAGACTTCAGATTTTCACAATTCTTTTTTAATATTATTTAAGTAAGTAAGTTGAATATCAATTATTACATAATTCATTTAATATGTTTTTTAATATCGACGACGGACAATGAAGTAAACAAACAGCTACGCGACGCGAAAATTGACAGAAAACACTGACAGAAAAGGATTGAACCTTACGTACTACTAGCGTAAGAAGAGAAAGAAACAAATGAAAAAACCTTATTTCATTCCTAAAAGAATTTCTTAACGAGTACATAATTAAAAAAAAGCACTATTAGGGGCGCAGCCAAAAAGGTATTGAATGTTGGATAGAGCCTCCTCCGTACTTCGTGTTGAAAGTTCATTTTCGTTTAGTTAAAAAAGAAAATTTATTCCTTTTATTTAAATTCTAAAGTTGTTTAAAAGAGCCTATGGGAACGTTCTAACCTAACCTAGTGAAACTCGACCACATACAATAACATGGATGGAAAATATCAAGTATTAGGTTATGAAGAGTCGTAGTAAGTTTTCGTATTCATTTTAGTAGCGTCGTCTTCTCTTCTGACGACAAATTAGTGCTTTTTCTTTATAGAGAACCCCCTCTCGATAAAAAGCTGAACTTGGAACCATTGTTACCTAAGATTTTTAAAAACTTATTTTATAGGTATTACAGCGATATATATTATGAGGATCTAATATTTTATGTTGATTTTCCTCTTCCTTACGACAAATTAGTGCGTTTTCTTTACGGAAGAACATCCCCCGATAAAAAAATAAATTTGAAGGCATTTTTATCTAAACATCGAAATGCAGTTCTATCGATCACATATTTAATGATTTATTTTGTATGCATTATATATATAACCAAAATGAAACGGGAATCAAATATTTTGCGCCGGTGATTACAGTGAGATCGTAAACGAGTTATTAAGCAAACATTTTATTTTAGAAATTGCGTTTGTTTTTCTCAAATATTGAATTGAATTCAATTATAGAGATTTAGTTCGGTTTTGGTTGCACAGAATGGATCTTTATTTTTTCATTATATTAAACAGCATACAAGACTTAACGATATGAATTAAAGACTTAGTAAAAGCCATTTTATTAAAGCGTTTGTGAAATCCATAAAGACCCTTCAGAGACCTCCTGAAATACATATATATTTTCGATCAGCATCGAAGTCTGAATCAATCTAAGCGTGCCTGTTTGCTCATGTGTCCGCCTGTCTATTTGTGCCTTCACATAATGGCTATGGGAAACATTCCCAGAAATGATATTTAGCGAAGCCATTGGAGCTTATTGCACTCAAATTAGTATTGAAGATCAGAAAAATCAATGAAACCAAACGGACAGTGCCAGTACTAAAGTGCAAACTAAGCTGAGACCATATCCTTTTCAAAAACAAAAAAATGTGGTTTTTTGCGCGTTACTTATAAGCCACAACAAATTCAACGATAGAAAGTTTTATAAACATTCGATGGATAATTCTACCGCATCTGTGCAAAATGGAAAAATTCGGCCTCGTCCACTCAATTTTATAGGACACTAAAATGTATTGCATTTGTCAAATCTTCTGCAATATGCAGAAGTAAGCCCCAGAGACCTATCTCGATAGACACCAAAAACTGATCTTTGTCCCTCCGTCCGCCAGTCTCTATGGACTTATATGACAAGCATTCCCATGATCGCAAAAGTTAAAAACAATTAAAAGCATTGGAGTCAAAAAATCAAAAATCGTCGAAACTACAAGATAAACTGAGAAGACGTTGGCTTTTTAAAGCCAAAAAGTGGCAGTGTCATCCATCACGCATAGACCAGAACAATAAAAATTTCTTTATTCTATGGGCGACTCTACGGGGTATATAAAAAAAATGAGAAAAGCACCCAATATGGAAATTACATCTTTTCTTTGTTTTTGATGGTGATGGGTATAAACGATTCGGCAATAGGCAAATACAATATAATTACCTGTTCTCACTTCTTTCGTATTCATTTAATTCTATCTTCTAATTAACCGCTAATAACCGTTAATATGTACGAACTCCTGGTTTCATTTTCTTCTTCTTCTTACAAATCATTATAAATAAAGAACTAGCTTCTCGCGTAAACTTGTTAAAGTACTCCCACTCATTTTACCATAACCATAAACTCAAGACAAAATGAGCAACGACAGTAAAAAAAAAATTTATTAAAAGTTTCGTGTGGAACGCCTTCAACTACTCCTACTTGCCCAACTTGTGAAATTTTAAAAGCGAAGAAAAATTTCACATATACAAGTATTCAGGTACATACGTACAAGTACAAGTATAGATAAGCATGCATGAATAAATCTCAAGTTTTCCGAACAATCGAGTAAGCTGTACTTATTGTTGCCTTTGAGAGTCTTACTAAGTTACCACAAATAATATGGTTATTGATTAGTCGACTTAACCTAACTATAAGCAAACTTTCTCATTTACTTTATTTCATCTATTTCAAGAAAAACCGGAAAAATTGCACGCATTTCATAGCCAATGTCTTTCATATTAGATGACGTCTTCTCCTGCTTATAAGTACATATAAATACATATATGCATGTGTATATGTATGACTACATATTTGCATGCATTTAAGTATGTATGCGCGTATGCTGCTAACGCAACATTTTTTTTTTTTGCAACTAGGCTGAGTTAGATGCGTTTAGGTGTACGACAAGGGAATTACTTTGTCTACCTGAGATGGCTGTTGCAAGAAAACAAAATAAATAAAAAAGTGAAAAATGTAAACCATATTAGACTTTATTGCTATTGGCGTCGGTTATATGCTGTACACACTGTAGTAATATTGTTTGCTGCTGCCGTTGTTTAAATCATTTTGCATTAGTGGTTTTGTCCAAAATGTAACATAACATGCAAGCATTTTGTTGACATTTACTTTGCAAAACAAAAATAAAAAAATTGACGCAACAAGAATTTGAAGCGATTCAATGGTTTATACATTATATAACATCAATAGCCAGATAGTAGTAGTAATAAGTCACAAACGAAACCACTATGACTATATAAGCAAAACGGTTTCAATATTTGGTATTCGATCAAGGTTAACTTGATATGTAGGCCTTGTTATTGTTGCAAAACCAATATGAAGGAAACTTTTTCATTATTCATTTATGCAACATTTACAACACAAGTATATTTGTGCCCGTATGACTCATATATGGTAATCATATGACGTATCTCTCTACGTCGGTCAAGTACTTATATACAAAGCTTAAATATATGTAATGTGAAGCTCTTCAACTTTTCTAAATAAACTCCAATGTGCATGACTTTCTTTTATTTGCCTTTATATTTTACCTATACATATACACATGACTTTTCAGTTATGAAGAGTGCTTCTCATCTTAGCAGACCGTCTCATATAAGAGTTTATTCAAAAAATATTGCCAATCATTTCTCATTTTTATTTATCTTTACATAAACATTTAAATCCATATCTGAATGGTCGCTTAATACGATTACATTCACAACCTAAATAAAGCATTCGTAAACAACATTCAAATATTCATTCCGCATTTTAGGTAAATAGGTTTTAAAAAATGAAACCTACCTTTTTATAGTTATGCAAATTAGAATAGAATATAAATGAAATAACTGACTCTACTTTAGAAACAAAAGAAAATTAATGAAAAGTAGAACTTCAGTCTTTTCAACAGAGGTCAATAAACGTTATTTGAAAAAATGTCTTATTTGGCACCATTTTATTTGACTTGGACATGTTTTTAGTTTCGAATAGCTTCAAGCAAGAAGATCATTATTGAATGTGAATGAAGAGAATGAAGAAGATATATTGAGAGAAGACGAGTGCCAGAACTGGCTTACAAAATTTCGCTCTAGTTCGGTTACAGCTGATGAAGTCAAAATAGAGGGTTTAGCAGATGCAAATCGACGAATAACAATTCGTAAGATACCTGCTATATTATGACAGATTTATCAAACTCGACTGTTCATGTTCATAATATATTTATCCACCATGAAAAAATCGTCCTTCGGTTCGATCACAACAAAACGAGATGACTTTTCGAGCAACCCAATACAAACAGTGGCACATATCATTCTAAAATATTATACACAAAAACTTTGGGAGGACTTTCTAAAGGGCCTACGTAAAACTAGTTACCAACCATTCGCTAAAAGATAAATATACCTTTCTTACCCTCACTTTGATTTCATTGTCGCGATTCTTGTCAATTTACATATTACATAAATGAATTGTAACGTCGCAATAAGCGAAAAAATGAGTTCCGACATCGGTATTTATATTCCGATATCAATTCAAATTTTTCAAAAAGGTCTCATTAATTACATTATCATTTCCAAAAATGTAATGAATTTTTCTACTTTGTCAGACTTACATCCGTCTTAGCTGCCTTATATAGACACAATTTGTAAATATATGCTTCTAGAGACATTTTGATTTTTTCATGTACAGGCAAACAGCGATATATATATATATATGTATATATAAACAAAATTTAGACAAGAGTATCATGTACTTGCTGTGCTTGTTAATGTCAAGCCTACACTTGTTAGTAGCTTGTTTAAAGCCGATCATTTTCTGCTGTATACGTAACATATGCCTTGTCTTCTTTTTTATTCTTTTCATTTATTCTTTCTTTTATTATCTAATTATATGTTTCTTTTTTTTTTTTTCTCTTTTTCTTACAGCAAAAATGAACATATTTTTGCCACTAGTCACGTGGATAGTGCTACTTTCGAGTACGGTAAGTACATTTAAGAAATTATCTAAACTTACATAATTCACACGTACATTATGTAAACAATGAAGTATTGAGCTTAAGAATTGGATGAAGTGTCACCCAGTCCCAAATATCACATTATGGGTTCAATAAATGGAATCATACTAAAAAATCAACGCTTTTTAGACAAAATAAAGTTTAAATAATTATCGAAGTAGTTTTAAATAACTTTAATAGCAATTCGTAGATGAAAAGAAAGAAATGAATAAATCAACAGAAATTACTTTATAAGCAGAATGATATCATCTTTGAGAACAAGTTGTATTCATGCAGATGACAATGACGTAATGTTGGTTATAACGGATGTTGAGCATAAAAAAGAAACAAAAAGAGTGCTATGGTATAACTTAATACAACAAGACGTCTGTTCATGTTAATAATGAAGCATAAAATCAAATGTCAGTAGTCGTAGGCGGCAAGCATTATGAATGTACCGGGCATTGAAATATCAAGTGTTGATATTTAAATAAAAGCAAAAAACAAAAGCTTACAGATAATCTTAGATAATTGTTTATTAATCTTTTTCCATCCATTAAAAGAAACCAATGTGAATGAATGAATGTGAATAATGAGGCATTAACCCAGAGTTACCTTGAGATCTTTGACACGGTCAAGTGCTTAGTTCGCAGAGGAAATGGTAAAAAGAACAATAAATAGAAATGTTCTTGAACTTGACAGTATATTAAATAATAGAAGAACGACAAGAACACATATGTACACACACACACATACCCTATTAGAAGGGCAGAGAAGCACATAGAGACGAAGTTATTTAGAAATACTTGCCACTAAGAATTTTTTTTTTTCAATTTTATTTTTTTCTTTGTTTTTTTCTTCAATATACGACTTTGGCTTTTTAACTCTGCCTAACATCTTATCGACAGATAATATTTCATCTTCATCAAATTGTAGAAAAAATCAACCGAGTGTAACAATTAAACATGCAAACTGACATTTAAGGTTATGCCTGATATTAAACATCAAAAGAAATTTTATCCATAATGTATGAAAATATGTGTTCATGTGGGCTCATGTTTATGTATACTTAACGTATGTGTGTCAGTTGTTAATTTAATATTAATTTATTTTAATTAGTATAATTAATTTAAAAAAATATATATCCTGCGTTGACTTTTAAAATTTTAACTCAACCTTATCCGTGGAAATCAAAAGAAAAGTCATATAAGAGTAAAAAACCAGGTTTCGTTGTATGCTCCCATCTAAATAAAGATTAGTTAAAACAATTTCTTAAACGTTCTTAATTATTCCTTAAATTTATGTTTACAACATTTCTATTAAAAAATTCCAGTTAGAATTAAAAATATTCTCCACTTAATCATTAAAATCCTATGAAGGAGGGTTCGTATGAAGTAATATACTTCACATACCAGGTAATTCAATCATTGAAAACGCTTTGTTTCCGTAATCGGATACCAATGTAAAAATAAAAGGGCAAAAATTTCACAGAAATTTCAGCACTTACACGCACCAATACGTTCATCGAAATTGTATTGTATTGTCAGTGTACATCGGTTTAAGAAAATAGGGACAAAGAGGAGAGATTAAAAAAAGTAGGAAGATGTGATGGCTTCTCATTACTCAGCTATGAGGAAAAGTCGAGAACACCATTTATAACATTTGGTGACCAAAAGCATATATAAAACTAAATCTGGCAGTGATAGCGTCGCTATATGTATTTTTGCTTTTGAAAATGACCGCATTCGTCCCTAATACCGATCATCTGCCACATATAGAAAGATGTGAAAAAATATGCAGCTGGCAATATTATATTGAATATATATATAATATATTGAATAAAATATATTTTTAATGTTCTCTTGAAATAAACGCTTCTTCTTTCCATTATTTTCCACGAAAAATCAATGGATCCTTAAGTTTTTTCGTTTCTAAATTTTATCACACAACTTTTGGTATTATTTTCATTTATCAATATTTATCAACAATTTATCAATAGTTTCCCATGTCTAATTGAAGTATAATTAAACAGCAAGTATGCGTTTCAGTTACCATGCACGTGTAAGTTTGCGTTGGGGATTTTGTGATGCCTTGTTGTGCAAGGCTTTCAATTAAACAGGCTGGATAATGTCTTCTGTGAGATTTTAATTAATTTTAAAAAGAAAAACTCACGGAAACGGAAACGGAAAGAGTTGACTGATACTCAATTTTCTCATTAGCATTAGCTTTTCTTGTTTTCCACAAAAATTCTTTTTGTGACATATATGACCTATATTTAGATGTAAGGTAACGCTAGACCAGATGAATGGGAAAATTAAATTACGATATTGGAAGTGCGATAAGAAAAATTTTTATATTTATAGCTAATTAGAAGAATTAAAAACCTGTCATTTCATGTTTTTTCAAAAAAATTCATTCATTTTACTTAATACCTTTTCTTTATTAATTTAATGTAAAAGAAAGTAAATAAAAATTAATTTTGTATCCTACCCATGTGATCAGCTAATGAACTTCCGCCTAAACTTCTCGTTTCTGGTTTTTGTTTTCGTCATTTTTCAATTCCGTTAGATTTACCATATATTTTGCCATTGTTTAGTTCCTTGGGAGCCGCGACACTATGTTCACAGTAGCTAAACTACAAGGAATTAAAAATGGAAATCCCTGCAAGGAAACTTTAGAAACCAATTTAGTATCGCTTTCTTTTTACCAGGAACACGGATTAATCTGCAAAGTATATCTTTCTCTGCGAAATGACTTGAGATAAAACCTTGGTATGATCGGCATTCATAGAAACCGACTGACAGTAATGACAAATATCTGGGAAATGAAAAATCTCTACAATTTTGAAAACTTCGAAAGTCCCTGTCATCCACTTCATTCTCTCTTTCATGTTCCACCTTTATGTTGAAACTAAGTGAACTCTCCATTATTGTAAAACAATTTGATGTGTAGTCTTGACATCGGAAATGTTTACAGTGACTAGTGCGAGGAGCATCTTACATATTAAAATATCTACAATGAAACTGGTAGACAACTGTTCCGTATTTCCTTTGTATAGTGTCAGAAGTCACCGTCAAACCACTATCAGATTTTTGTAATCCACGGAGACCGTTAAAAAGTCGTTGATTTCATCGACGTCACCAACAAAGTAGAGCGAGCAATATCTTGACGATAAAAATTTTCGCAAACCTCTTTCGGTTTCTTTTTCGCGTAATTTTTTTCTCTTTATAAGCAAATGTCAAACTATTGTTTCTTTCCTCCTCCAAGTTCGTGATATCATTTAATTTCGTTCGTCTTACGGATCTCGGTAAAAACACTCTAAGAAGATGAGCACAAGCTTTAAATTTCAATATATGCAAAGTGCCTCATTATATTTGATACGCACGCATCCAAAAAAGGAAAAAGAAAATGTGAACAATGTCTCTGGCAAATTCCGCGTGGAATTACATAGAGACTCGGTGTGTGTAAATGCTTTGTAGTAATTGGACTTGACTTTCTAGCAATTTTCTAGGCAAACACTTTGAGAGCAAGAGAGAGATATACTCTAAGTTATTATAGCTGATAGAAAAGAAAACCATTTACGCCAAGACTAAAGGATTAAAGAAATTCGTGAAGCCGCAATATCAGAAATCAAAAGAAGGGGATATTTGCTAATTTGTGGATCGGTTTCTATTAAGTTTTGAATTTAATCTCACTATAATTGGAGGGATAAATAATTAATAAGTAAGAAAATTATATTCGGTCGTGACCGAATCTTTTATGCCCATCACCGTTATCCTAAAAAGACAAAAAAGTACAAGAATTAAATTTTCATGCTCTATAATGTGGAGTAGCTTTTATCGTGTAGGCGCGTGGGCATTGTAAGCATGTCCTTCGAGAAGTTTAGAGCGCTTCCAAATTCACGAAAGACGGACAGGTGGACAGACGAACCGACGAACATGCTTAGGTGTATTTCAAATTTAAAATTGCCCGAGTATTTATATACTTTATGGGGTTTTCCAAGCTTGTTCCACTACAATATTGAGAAGGTGTGGACAATTTTTTCCATTTTCTTACAAGTACTACAGCATCGCTCACAAAATACGCTTTTGAACTTTTGTACATTTATCTGCTATGGTTTATGAGTAATGAGCAAAAACGAATTTTTTATACCTTTTAAAAAACAGAGATGTTTTTAGTTTAGCTGGTACTATGGGCGTGTCCTTCGACCGATTTAGCCCACTTTCAATACCAATCTGCGTACAAAAACTTCCAAAGTTTCTGCCGAGTTTTAAATCGATAGCTTAATTTTTGCGACCCAGAGAATTGTTACAACAGAGATTGCAAAAATGTCCAGGTGGACAGACGGATGTGCTTAAATCGAGCCAGAACTTGGTGCTGATCCAGAATATGCATACTTTTTGCATTTGGGCGTTGCAAACCTTTTGATGAAATGAATATACCACCCGTTGCTCGGTGATGGGTGTAAAAACAACATCTGGATAAACAAAGTGAAAGGCGAGCATGGTTAAAAAACGCCGATAAAATATGTACGCTTTATGATATTTTCGAGTAAAGTGTACATGTATTGTAGGGAACGTTTGAATGTGTAAGTGGAAGTGTTTCAAAAGGAATAACAATATTATTATAGTCGTAATAATGTGTGATGGATATAAAAAATAAACGGTTTTGGTAAAGATTTATGAGGTCTTTGGTTTCTTTTTTGCTTAGCAAACTAATTTGACTACAAAAACAGTCAAACTCATCAAACGTAATACCTGATATCATTTAAACAGAACCAAAGCCAAAAAGATTGTTTTTGGAAGAATGAATAAACGAGAAAGTTAAGCAAACTGACCGATTTTTATTTTATTCTTTTCAGACTTAGCAAGCTTCAAAACATTGCTTAATTTATTTATGACGACCGGGTGTAAAATATTTATGTTAGGGCGTTATTTTTTTTTCTTTGTTTTACTTTCTTTTCTTTCACTTTTTTAATTTATTTTTTTCAATTGATTTCCTCTCTGAAGATAGATACACTTGCGCGTATGTTAACGGTTTCGTACATGTGTGGTTATTAAAAATTTAAAAACTTTATTTTTTCAAAGCTCTTTTTTCCAGTCATTTATATTATGTTGCGCGCAGTTATAAGCTTCAATAAATTTTTATTGATTTCAAAGTTTGCCGTTAAATGTTGAAATTTGTAAGAAATCTTTCTTCAAATTTATTGCTTTCTTCGATTGTGTGTGTATGTAATAATAAATGAAAAAAGAAAGTAAAAAAGTTTAAAAAAAAAATTCGTAGAATATATATGACATGAGATATTAGGAAAATCGCATATTGATGCATACGATTGCAGCAATGTTTGAAGCAAATTGAATTCTTTTTCGAATCAATGAAATCAATGCTCCAATAAATGAACACTTAAATGAACGCATACTATTTCCTGCAGACCGAGTCTAAGACCTACGATTTTCTCATCTAAAAATGCAAAACGAATACCGCACCTTTTTACGTATTGGGTGCGTCTTGTGGTCCGAAGGTAACATTAAAATATTTTTTCAATAAATCGTCTCCAAATTTGAGGTTTGAAAGGAGTGACAACAATAGTCGGGATAAAAGTAATACGAACGGTGTCGTTAACCAAGCGAGTGATAATACCGGGAGTGAAGATGAACTGAATATTGCTAGTACGAGTTAAGTTAACAATAAATAAAAATTTTGATCCGAAAGTAACATCAAAATATATTTTTCTAAAAATCATCTTATAAATTTTAAGTGCGTCTTATAGTCCGAAAAATACGATACATTCCGGAAATCCATCATATTTTTATTAACCACATAAGCAGTTTCACAATTCAATTGAATTTATATCTAGCTGCTTAGTTTCATGTTCAAGTACTATCACCTCGTCCTCACTATCACTAGTTCGGACGCATTCTTCACACGTTTTGTCTTCAAAATTAGTAATAGAATTACAATCGCTCGATATATAGAACAAAACATCTGCGTAACACTCTCCTTACACAAGTTAGTGATCTGCCTTTACATTACTCAGGGGAAATTTAAATTTCTATAAATTGAAATTATTATGAGAAGACCATGTAGTATCCAGCAAAAAGTACATCTGCACTTACTGTTACAGCAGATAATTTTCGAAGAAAAAGGATGAAATGAAGAAGTCTCGTTGCCGGTTTTTGGGCCGCTGTGCTGAAACCCGAGAAATCTCGTGAGCGCTGATTTAAGTGTGAAGAACAAAAGATCCATGTAGCCAAAAATGATGATGACCCTGCACCTTAACCAAAATCTTGACGACACATCACCTTAAAACAGCAACAAAGCAAACGTTGTTTTTATCAGCCTTTTCCTCAATTTTTGATCAATTCGCGTTATAGTAGTACTCGTAGTAGCAAGGGTATGCCGCAATTTTCCGACCTTAAATTTTTAAATTTATTTTGCTACGATGATCTGGTTGTGGGATTCTGAGAGCTGCTCTTTAAAAATCATTTTTATATAATTTTATTTTATATTTCCGTGATCCTTCACTGACAATAAATACACACCAGATTACAAAAATCACAAACAGATACATTGATTAAAAATCTTATATTGATCAAAAGCATCTAAAGCTTTACCACTGGCATGTTAGCCGTATTCTGAGCAACATCACAAGTACGTCTTGTTGATATTCGAGTGTTTCATTAGGACTATGCCTTCGGAACACCAAAGTGGAGACGACATTGACGACAAAACGCATTTCTCTGATGAGAATAGCGCACAATGACAGAATACACCCCGTATTGGCCCCGATAAGAAAATTAAGTTTGAGATTTCTCGAAAAATTGTAAGGAAATTTTTTAGAACATGCAGTGCGTCCGTCGTATAAATTTTCATAACCCGTGGGGCGAAAATTGGAATAGCTAATCTACAACGCGTCTCCTTCTAAAGCCTGTTTCCCATAAGAACATTCCAATGACTCAACTACTTAGAAAAACTTATCTATGACTGCGCGTATTATTATTGTTGATATTTATGTACTATTCTCAATTTTTTAATTTATACCTAATTTTGAAAATTGCACTTATACGCGGCACAAATTTATTCAATTGGCATTAATTCTGAGATTTTTCTAATGCGATTTCCATTAAAAGCAGCAATGTTTCCATACGACGCAATACAATATTCTCAGCCATTTTTGCCACACAGCTGAACTCAACAGGTGATACCTCGCTGGTTTATCTTAATTCTATGTATAACACTAAATATCGCCTTGTATAGATGAAT
>CCAG010003339.1:0-37865 GCA_001077435.1 Glossina morsitans morsitans
GAATTAAAGTTTCGCTTCGAATAACATATAAAACTTTATTTACTCCATGCCTCATAAGCCAATATGCATTTTCCTAATATATGTGCTGCAAATATGCCCTGAATTCCATAAAAATTAAAGTACTATAGCAGCCATAAAATTAAATTAAGAAACACTATACACACATCCCTATCGTATTTATCCCATTGTAGCTGATTGTAATTATTTTTCTTGTTCTCGTTATAGGTGCATTCACAACAACTACATAAACAAATATCATCGTTCAAAACAAATTTGAAAAGTAGTCGATTTCGTAACGAAGTATTTTTTCTAAATTTGGAAGATGGCTACTTCGGTTGTCAAGTAAACGAATCAACCGACTATTTACAATTATACGAACTATCGAAATTATGCGACGGTAACCAAGATTGTTTTCTTGGTTCCGATGAGCTTAATAAAGAGCTCAAATGCACAAGTAAGTAGAGACAAAAAGTACTAAATTTTAAAAACCATTAAAATGTAAATCATATTTTCGAACGAAAACACCAAAAGACAATTACTATAAATATATTATTATTGTTCGTTTTTTTAACAGATGACTGTGATAAGGATGGCACACAATGCATAAACGGTGTGTGTTTAAACGGCGTTTGTCATTGCAATGACGGTTGGGGCGGTTGCAACTGTAATGTTCAAGGTATATGTCATAAAATTATTAGAAAATTTCATTTGTCATGTAATTTATAAACAAATAATGCGTTTATTTATACAAACTTGCAGATGACAACGAATGCAAATATCGTCCATGTGATGTGTTTGCTCACTGCACGAATACGCTCGGCAGTTTCACATGTACCTGCTTTCCTGGCTATCGCGGTGATGGTCTTCATTGTGAAGGTAAGCTACACACTACATTTATATATATATATATATATATATAAGTGAATGATTGAATAACAAATAAATGCACAAATGTATACATACATGAAAAATAATTGTACATCTCTTTGTTATTCAATCTTTTTATATATCTTTCCATATAAAACTGCTGTTAAAGAAAATCTTAAAACTTACTTTAATAAGAGTAAAAAAATCTTCCTTTCTTTCTTTTTTAATATGTTTAAGAAAAATTCTTTCAACCATGAAATCTTCTGTTCTTTGTTCTCCGCAATGTTGTTGCTTTTCTTCTTTCTTCTCTAACGGTTTAAAACTATAAAAGCTAACCTTATACTATACTATCGCAAAGCAAATTCAGCCAACTGTTTGTTACTACTTTATGAATAACAAGAACAACAACAACCACAACGATAGAGTATAATAAAATCAGAGAACAGGTCTAAAGAAAATCAAAGCGAAATAAAAAGAAAAATCATATTCCATATTAGAATGATAATAATAGAGAAAAACAACACTACCACATGCTAAAGGTAAAATAATTCAAGCTTTAAAGTCAGTCTTTCTGTTTTACCGGTAACGTTTCCGCCCCGTTACTTCAACTAAACCGCACACTTTATATGTGTTGCAAGTTAGTGCTGTAAGCGCCTCTTCTCCGGCTTCTTTTACCCATACGTACACTTTCATAGACATTTATTTCTCTCGTTTTCAGTTATAATTATATCAACGTTTCTATTCTCTTTGCCGACTTGATTTCTTCTTCTCCTTATATATGCTCGTTTGTTAGAAAAGTGTTTTCTGTTTATACCCGCTTACATACAATAGCAGTAATGTTTGTTTTATTATTCTTTTATTTCTCTTTTGTTTTTAAATGAAATGAAAAAAATGTTGTTATATTTCATTTTCTTTGATCATCGTCTGGATTATCATAATAGTATAACTATGTGTTAACGTCATTGAATGTTTTTTATGCGTTATGTAATTTATTATGTAAACATATACGGAAGATGCAATGCATTAGAGTGGATCTTATTCTCGATAGTAATAAACTAATTCCACAAATGACGAAATTTTAAAATTTTTATAATTACATCAAAGACTTGTGCAAGTTTACAGGATTTCAAACTTGGTATAATTTATCTCTCTATCTTTCATTGTATTGAAATAGGCTAATGAATGATAGGCTGATTTTATTTATTTATTTTGTTTTTTGAAGAAGAATTTTTAATCTAAGTATATATATGGCGTACGTCCGGAAATATGGTTTACGGTTGCGTTATATTCTTGTTCAAAAATATGATAAACATTTATAACAATAGCGATCATCCTCGCCTTGATCTTTTCTTATAATAACTAGGCTAGAGCATAAACTTGCTTTCCTATTAAACGTCAAAACTTAGACCAGTTGGTCTGCTGACTTGCAACACCACAGAAAATGATTGCGCATTTTAGACAATTTTGCACGTTTATTACACTCTACCAGTTTCTAGCGTATGCAGATCGTTATGTACTTAAAGCTCTTATTTACCTGTAGAAACTTTTTATCAGAATATCTGAACATGGGGCATTTCTTTAATTTACTTATAATACGAAATATTTCAGTCTCATAATTCCGAAGGAGTAAAAACCATTTTTTTTAAAGCGCAGGTTGCTAGCTCGCAACACATTAGCATTTTTTAGCAAATCGCAAACAGATCAATGCTCACAAGTCAGCCTTTCCAACTAGTGCAGAATTGAGTCAACAAAGTGGCAGAGTTCAAGGCCAAAGAGTGCTCCATAAAGTTTTTAAAGAGATGCAATCTGCCGTTAGATTAATTGCCCGGATTTAGATTTTATGTGATGAATATAAGGCATAAATAGCCCGAGTTCGCGATAGAGTCTTTCTCACCTTTGCAAATGGGCTTCTCTTTGCAATTGAAACTGAGTGATTTGCGAATCAAAAATGTGAAATAGGAGAACATTTTCTTGTTCCCATGCAAAGCATGAATTAAGAAGTTCTCTATGAAGATTATCGCAACTCCGAAAAATTATATTTAGCTCTTTGGATGTAGATTTTATTCAGACTGCAATAACTTCGATGTTCCGACCTACTCTCGGTAGTATCTGAATACTTTTTCTATGATTATAAGGCATTTTCGTAAGAAAGCCCAATGCTTTCAATATAATATTCTAGATATTCGCTCTTTTAATGTCCGTTCATGACAATATAGGAAATGGCAAATGCTTCAACATCGTTTACTACTTAACCATACTTTTTGTAAAAATTCACTTTCGGTCTCGGTAATGGTATGTGCTCTATAGAAAATTTATCGTCACTATACTTATAGCGGTTAACGAACAATTGACAAAATTCGAGTCGATTTGGTCACTTCACCTCATTTGCTTGCCGATGGAGACATAGAGATGTAAGAAAAAAAAGTTGAGTTGCTATTAAAGACCAAAATCTATTTATTAAGAGACTGAACATCTCTACTTCAAGTTAATTACTTACTTTTGGCAGAAAATTGAAAAAATTTATAAACTTTAGAAACTGAACATCTCTGTGTCAATTTTGTGGCTTCCTGTTATCAAAAATTTGAAAAATTATATTTCTCCGGCATATTGTTTGAACAAAACCACGAAAAAAGCCATCTATTTGCTGAAGGTACACCTTACTGAAGGCATAGTTTGATGGGGAGAAGCCATTAGTCTAAAACTCTATGCTAACATTAGAAAATCAATACTGCGCTAATAACATCCTTGTGTAATATAAGTACCTGGGATTGATTCTTTTTTTTATTATTATTATTTTATCTATATAATGATACAATAATCAAGCTTACAACAATAATTTAAAAATCTAGAGAATGCTGTTCAAGGTGGTAAGATTGTTAAAGCGTAAATATGTTTTTTTTTTTTTTTTTAATGTGAGATGAAACGCTTCCTGAAAGCCATCATGGATGAAATGATGCGTAAAACTTTAGATCAACAAGAGATAAAACTTTGAATTAAAAGTATATGATGAATTAAAGATTTCTTAAGGGTAGACAAAAAAAAAAAAAAAAAAAACAAAAAATGTACATCAAGAAATAAACTACAACAGGCTGCAATAGATATTAGAAAATCGGTGCGGGGAGTGAGCAAGTGAAAAAAATCTAAAGTCCTATAGCTTTTGAAAACGTTTTGCAAATACTGCTTAAAGTACGTTCTAAAAATACTGTTATTTTAGAAATTACATTTTGCCTCATTAATTACTACTCTGTTCCTCGCTTTTCATTTGATATAGCTTCGAATTTACGAAGGTAAATACATCAGACCTTTTTAATCTGAAAACGAATTTTGTCCCTAGGTGCCCGCAGCTTTTACACATTACACTACGTCACTGGCAAACCGCCGTCATTTGCTCCATTTTCTTTTGTTGACAAAGATTTTTAGTTCATATAAATATAAGTCTCATACAACACACAGCCTAGTTTGTAATAGCATTGAATAGGAGTTTTGTGCCAGAAAAAGAGCACTCTTCGACAGCATTATTATATTTTCGATAAAAAGGAAATCTTTTTCATCGTAGTTTTGCTCTGAATGAAGAGTAAATTTGTTTTGAGAATCCCAAGATTCGTGGCTATCCATATCCATTACGATATAGAATCGCTTTGGCAGGAAAACGGTACTCTGCGTTAGGTAAAACTTAAAGTGAGCACTCTTTTAAAGTCTGGTGAAAGGATAGATAGCGAACGGATTTAACGGTTCACTGTTCAAAAAACGCACAGATCATCAAAAAAGGCAACACAGATGCCCTTTTTTGCATGCCATCTGTCCATTCATCCATATTGCGAGACCGGTTTGCAACACGTTGGATACACTCAAATGGAAAATACTGGCTAACGTTTTGTTCACTATATTTAAGCCCTTCTGTATAATAGCTGTTTGCATCAATTGATCAGGGATTTGTTAAGCAATGCCTTGTTTCGTTCGAGGAAAAACACATGAAAAAAAAACGCAATGACTAGCTCGTGGCAAACAATTTTTAAAGCTGGGGCAAATTGTATAGCGTAGCGACGGTGACCACAATTAGATAAACAATTTTTTATCCTTTTCATTTACATTTTTTACACAAAAATGCAGATTTTCAATTTAATTACTTAGATATATTTTTTGTTTTTACAAGTACACAATAATACTTTACATATGTACCGGGCTAGCACATGTCCACCCTACATCGAATATTTAGTATTATTATTACAATGGAATTATATTTAAGTTTTTAAATATTATATTAGGTGTACCAATAAATTCGTTTCACCGAATTTGATTGCTCATAAAATGTACGTGACACTTTCAATTTTCCCGAAATTTGTGATACAGACAACTTAGATATTATGCTTGAACGATGTAAATTTCAGTTGTTCACAAGTCTAAAGAGCTAGATTTCATTTGTGAATGTGCATTTTCTCTGTTTTTAACTCAATTAGACGTGAAAAAATGGAGCTCAAGATACAGAAATGATTAAGTTAGCTTGGCGTGAAAACGCAAATAAGCCACGAAACCCATAGAAAGTGGTTTGCGATTAAATTCGCATACGTTCGTCCAGTAAGAGGATCTGAAGTTGTGATTTTCCGTTTTACCGCACCGCGCAAGTTTTTAAAGCTTCGTCCGAGCTTCCGATTGCTACTTATTCAATTCAAGACAGTGTAATTATTGAAGGTCGGCTGGGTCGATGGCTATTTTGTCTTCAAACCGGCAAGTTTGTAGCGAGAGGGCATGCACAAGTTACCCGATAGATGACTAAGGACAGATAACGCTGGTACATAGTTCACTGAACTCGATCAAAAAATGGGACGAATTTGTTTATATACCTGTTCTACTGTTACTTATTATCAATCATGTCCGGTATCTCTTATCTATTTTTTTTATTTTTTTTATTATTATTACTTTTTTATTTTTATTTATTATTATAATTTTATTATAATCAATAATATAAAAATTAAAAATAATTTATTTTTTTATTGTGTAGTTTTGAAAATCATACGTTGACTGATAACAAATTATTTGTAGCGAAAATTGGTTGTAAATACACTAAATGAAGCGCAGGTTAGTTTTACTTAACAAAATTAAAGTAAAAAGTATAGGAAAAAAATTGTTATTCCTCTTTAATAATGATGACTTTTTAATTGTAATCAGCAAGATACCATACCTAGTCGTACGTATTGTTTCGAATTTGCCTTTTTTGTTTTTACAAACTTCATACGAGGTTCAGTCATTCCCTTGCTCTTTTGCTTTCCTTACTATCGTTTCATTTTTTTATTCTACTACAAATCCATGGATTTTGGTTACAATTTTTTAATATTAACAGTACTTTTATCACCAATATCAAAAGATGAGAGTGTTTCGAATATGTAGCACAGAAAGCTGGAACTTTTAACAATAACTGAAAACGTAACGAAAACATACAAAACCTTCAGGCAAAATTAAGGCCGATAATTAACTATTGTTATAGCAAACCTTCAACTCAAAAGTTTTAACTTGATGTCTGATCTCTTTTTTTTTTTTGGTTAACTTAATACAACTTTAACGTGCCTTATCTTGAAGAAATCTGTGCACAAAATCGATAAGAACGCGTTGGGACATGGTTGAGTTAAGAACGTCTCATCCCATCCTAAAATAGCAACGTATACTATTGCAGTTCACCTTGCACGCAAAATGGCAAGTAACAGAGGGACGTTCTAATGGGTTACCCAGAAAAACTGACGTCCCACCTAATCTTCACTTATGGGGCTAAGGCAGGCGGGCACTTATCCGCAAGCATAACTTTAGGATATGTGAAACACGCTCCAATAAGCAATAACTTAAACGATGACACGAAAGTGAACAACCCTGTTGGATCGGAATTAGAGAAGGACGGAAGACCCTCAGCAACCATACGGTTACTCTCTCTTACATTGATGTTTATTCAACCACAGCATCTTGTGTCATCTATTCTTTTTCAAAGAACACCCTTGCACCGTCGAATTGCAACGCAAACGTTGTATTACTTGACGGTGTAGTACGATGTGACATACTTAAGGGAGAGTTTATGAAAATGTCCGAACATCAACAAATCGTGACTCATTATTTTATTATCCTTTCTTCGTTGATGTCAACATGAAAAAAATGGTCTGCTACTCTGGGCGATAATACAAAATGATGATATTGGACATAATGTGTAGTGGAGCAGAAAAACCCTAACCGATATACATTTACATCACCTATATACTGCCCAGATTGGACTATAATTCGCGTTTGAGAGTGGGAACTTTCCTACTCTTGCCTGTAGACACTCATGACCACTCACAGTGAAGGGCTAATCTATTGATGTGTGACAACGATGCGTAATAAAATTTTGAAGATCTTGGGCATTGGCACAATATGAACTATACTCTGCGTAAGTAAAGGTACCGTAACGATCAGCAACCTGAGCGTCACCAAACTGCAAGTCCATATCAAAGTTCTTCAATTGGCATTCTCATTAACTTTCCCGTCGTTGCTTTGCAATTAGTGCAGCTTGGAAGCCCAATATGAGACCATAGGAGCAACATAGGGATGTCTGCCTGTTGGAATGCAAATCTCAAAAACTTTTACAATAAATTAAATTTTGATACATTATAATACTGAGTAGGCGCGGTCAATATTTTCCATTTGTACAGGCAATAGAGCATTGCCCATAGAATATATGTTCAAATTTTTGTCGTAGCATATGAGTAATGAGCGAAAAATTAATTTTTTATATCTTATGAAAAATAGAGGTGTTTTTACTGTACGTCGTATTGTAGGCGCGTCTTTCGACGGATTTGGTCCATTTTCATAATCAGCCTGCAAGAACTTACAGGGATCCTGCCAAACGTTAAGTCCTTAGCTTTATTTTTGCAGCCAGCAGAATGCTTACGACAGACGTCACACGGACGGATAGACGGACATGCTTAAATCGATTCAGAATTTGATGCTTATCAAGAATATATATGCTTGTGGGGTCGCTGATTGTTCATTCTGCGCGTTGCAAACGTTTTGGCCAAGTGAACATACCCCTCATCCTTCGGTGATGGCTATAAAAAAAGAGGAGCGTTGCGTTGTAATTTGCAAATATCTGGCTACTGACTTGCAGTACTCTGTAAATGTTAATAATGTTTATCAACTTTTCAAAAACACATTCGCATAATTGTGATGATACAGGATATTCTCTTTCACAGAAAAACTATTTATTAATATAATATTTTAAAGGATTTTTTTAGCAACAATTTTCATATATTTGGGTCAGCATATAGCTTGAATAATTTCCACTACTTATCATATGTATGCGTAGATGAGCACATTTACTTGCCGAATATGTGGTTGGTAGCTTATTACCTAACAATAATTGGTAAATACCAGTCTGTCTCTTGAATATTAAATTCATTTCATGCTTATATTTGTGCATACATTTTTATGCCAACTGCTAGATAAAGCTTTTACTTATACTCAAATGAGGTTAAGTGGGTATTGGCTTTTATGCAAAAATCGATGATAACGTAGAAATTCACGTTTAAACATAAACTATTTAATTTAATAGCTAAGACTATCAACGAAAAGAAGCGCAATCGCATTATCTTCTTAAACTTGCTAAACTTTTCCATAGGTTTGTTTAAACGAATATTTAAATCATTGTCACGTTTTCAACTTGAGTTAGCATTAACTTGTGCTGCAGAGCAATAATAATAACGGCTTAAAAGTTGATTTACTTAAAATCAGACAATATTCTCTAGTCACTCTAAGAGAGTTTAATGTAAATTCTAAAGTCTTAACCGTACATATTTGCATACATTTATTTATTTATTATATAAATATATGCAGAGGTTAAATAGAGCTTAAATTTTAATGTAAATGTAAATTTCAATTTGAAACATAAATAAAAAACAAGGTTTCTCCCTTTGTTTTTTTGCCTTTTTTTTATTACTTATCTTCTCTTAATTGCCTGCATATAAATCAAACATCACGTAGTTTACGCGGGCCACCTTAAATCAACTCGTGTATGTTAATGCGATACTCATGCTTCAGATACTTATTACATGCCGCTATGCTATATGATGATCGTGAAAAGAGTAACAAAAGTAACGTTTCACCGTTTTATTATAGCAGATTTTGTACAGCTGATAAATCCGTTACGCTTCCAAAACTTTAAACTTATGCATACGTGTGATGTAAAACGTCTACACATAACTATACTCTATTATACATACATGCATACCATGTGCATTCGGTTTATATTTATATGTTTAAATGTACGTATTTTTTATCTGCACTTGTTTCTTCTAAAAGATACAATGGCAAACATTAAGCAGTTGCCTGAGGTAATTGTATAAAAGTTATTAAAAGAAAAAAAATAGTAATAGAATCGTCTCAAAATGTCAAAGGGATCAAGAATGTACGCAAATTCCCATGCATTTGCTTGTCTAACACGTCAAGAGTATGAACTTATTTTAGTGCGATAACTGCTCTTACGATCACTTCGATCGAGATACAGAAATAATCTATCATTACCAGGATTTCCAAAAACGCCTTAAGCCGCTTTTAAGACCAGCTTGCGGCAAGATTTTTGTGTCTTTTTTACTATTAAATAATCTTTTTCATGAAAAAACTTGTTTTTAAGAAGGGCTACTTACTTCTTACAAGTCAATCTTACCTTATCAATAAGCTGTTTGGTGATGATCTTTTAATCCTAATATCTATTATAAATGCTCCGAGTAAATTCGCACATAATTGCAAAAAATGTTCCAAGACGTAGGCAGGATATAATTTGGAAGGATGTGACTGCTTTATCTACTAAAATGTCAGTACGCGTGCAAACACCGCTTGACAACGGCCTTTCAACCTTTTGTTTATTATTCGAAAAAGGTCCAGAACTTTTGGCACCTTTTCTTATGTAAACTATGCTTATTAAACTGTTAACTGTGTACGACGAATATGTGCGTCATGATCCGTCCATTCCTCCTTGTCGGATTTCCTCATAACACTCCGCATGTTATTTCATATTACACATACCCTGTGTGTGACGAGTGTACGAGTATATCGCTAAAAAGGTCGACACAGTTAACTGGTTAACAGAGCAAAGTAAATGAATTTTAAATCAATGTGCAATACATGGGTAGCTATAAATTTTTGCCATCTTTCTTAATGAAAATTTTTTTAACCTCTGCGACGAAAGTCTTTCGAAGTTATTTGCGGAAACAGTTATTTTTCGGATATAATCATAACTACGATAGCACTGCTTAAATCAAAAGATATCTCTAGGAGTTTAACGTGCGTTTCTGCCATGGAGTTCTAACCTCATGATGCCGGATGATACACGTACTGGGAACACGCACATTCATGTCGCATGCACTCATGTAGACATGTAGACATGTCTAATGGCGTCAAGGCTCATGCTTGAATGGACAATAGATTATCGTCTGAAATAGCTGTTAATCGGGAGCAGAAATATCTGGTGAAGGAGAGGATACTAGCACATTTCAGCTAACAGCTACTACCTATGCAATATAAGGCTAAAGATCGTCACATTGAAGAATAACGTCGTTATGCCCCTTTTCATTTTGGCGTCTTCTTTTTTCAATTCACGATCCTATCAATAATGTCCTTCAGCGATGGTTTACTGGATTTGGAGCGGTTCATAACAGGTTGCATTCAGTTTATCATCCGTTTTAATGAAAATATCAAAAATGTACTCGTTTTTATACTTGAAGTTAATGGGCAATCGTTCTGCAATATTTCGCGTCTATTTCGCATCAGACCGCATGATTTAACACCAACTTATTGCAAATTGTGTTACAGAACTTTAGATCGAGGAGCTTGTTGATATAAGACTTAATTTATTCTGAAATTTCCCAGTATCAACGCCGTGTGCATTTCACTATGATAATTTATACTATTGTGTAGCGCTTAGGTACAATACGTTTATCTGAAAGAATTACTGTTTGACCAACAGTCACAGACTAGCTAACGCCATCTACGCGAACTGGTATCAGCGTAAATTTACACTTGCTATATAGATGTCGAAGCGAAGTGTCATTTGCTTCGGTTTGTGCAGAAATTTTTTAATTAAATTCAATATAATTCTAGGAAGCTTCATTTGCGGTTGAACGTTTGCTGGTTAATTGTTTTCAATTGTTGTTACATTCTTCTGGCGTTTTCCGCCAAATAAGTGATATCTTCAACAGTTCATTAACTGTGCGTCGAGATCAAGAGATTAACATTAACATTAAAGGTTTATTTAATAAATTGTTTAGATCAATCAATGTGAAGGAAAATTTACAAAGAAAAATATGCAAGCGGGCATCAACGCATACGGTCATATATAGTAAAAGGTCTATATAGAAAAAGAAGGCTTAGGTTTTTTATTGATTTTTAAAAAGTTCATTAAAGCCGCATAATATGATTAATGTTGGCATTACATCAGTAATAACAACAACGACGACAACAACAATGAACCCTTGACAAAATATGAATGTAAGAAAAAAAGGTCCCTAACACAAACACACGTACTTCTTATGGTAAATTCAAGATTTAAATGAGTTGAAAAGAGAAAATGAAGTAAAAATGAAACTGAACATAAAACAGAATATGAAAAAAAGTAAAATCAAGAAATGCAATTACATTTTCTTAATGATTATTCGTTCACCATAAAATGACATATTCATGCACGTGTGCTGTTAAATAAATGAGTATATTTTTCTTTTTATTTGGTTTGTTTGAGAAATTCAAACGTATGTTGTTGATTCTAAATAAAGTATTCCTACCACTATACCACTATAAGTTATAATCGAGATTGAAAGGATGTTAGCACATGCACCTTATATTCCTCTGCCTCTTATACACACCATGAAGAACATTTTCCTGTTAATAAATATCTGGCTTCTAAGTTTGTTGCATATCAAACCATCAGTGTATATAAGAGATCAGTTCGATTGCCGTTGTACTCGGGTGTTGTTAGTGTTTTGTCTGCTTAAGAATATCTAGTATACATATTACTTACGTACGATAAATTTTAGTTTATATTTTTCTTTTTCTCATTTAATATCTATTTTTAATAAATGATTTATTGTAAAAATTTTGTAAACCGACAGTTTTGTTGTTGATTGAATTTGACTTTAGCTTTATCTTTTCAAAAAATTTTAAATTTCTATCAGAACCAGATGAAGATGAATGGATTATATATCTATAATATAAGCAATAATCATCTTGACTTAAAATCATGTAATGATAATTAATGCAAGATTTTCATGCTACATATACACATAACACGTTCGATATTACTGGGCATATTGAAAATAGGAGCAGTTCGAATTCAAAGAGGGAATTATTCGTGAAGCCAAATACTTCAATGTATTTATATATTGTCTCTAGCGATCTGCTTTGTAAGGAAATTGTCAAGATAACCACATGCGTGGAAATGTCAGATAATAATAATAATGGCACGCATGTTTACGCGGACATCAAAGCGTTAAAGTTATGTATTAAAATACTAAATAATTTATACGTAATTTTTTTGGAATGAAAATCTGCAATAAAACGAGACTTGCTAGACTTTACTTATTGAGATCATCTACAACGATCGTATGGTCGTATTTCTCGTCGTCCGTTATACGTGTGAAAGTAATATGGAGGAGAAGATAGGGAGGGGGCGCGGCCTGACATGTGTCAGCCCAATCGATAAGTGGTATGCCTATGCCCACACGCTGATCGTAATTAAAGTATGGGTATGCCGATTTGATATCCGCGCTTACTAACTACTTGATTATGCGTTACAGACACCTGCTACATTACTTTACAGCAGAACTAGGTTTCTCACCGTTTACCATTTACGGCCAACATAAGCTTATATTTCATTTGACTTCTTTAGGGTGATATTGCCGACCGTTTCATATAATATCGCCTTATATAGGGGTCGCGCAAAGGTCCGATTATAACTAATTTTCATAGCTTTTGCTTTTATGTCTATCTCCTTAAAATTGCGGTCTATCAATTAAACATATGGGTCTACCTCTAGTCGTCCTAGGCGCTGCTTATTATATCATTGTAACGCAAGCGATGTAAATTATTCTGGAAGCATTTAAATAAAAAATTTTGTTGACAAAAAAACAACAAATTTCTATTTGGTTTACTTTTGTAGATATCGATGAATGTAAAGATCCCCAGATAGCAGCACGTTGTGTTGAGAATGCGGAATGTTGTAATCTACCGGCACACTTTCTGTGCAAATGCAAAGATGGCTACGAAGGCGATGGAGAAGTCCTATGTACAGGTAAAAATATCAACCAAAACTGAATTGTTTATCTTTAGCAACATAAAAAAGTATTGCGTAATTTATTACTTAATAAAATGCTTACCATTGCTTGTTTTTAATTTTTTAATAATGCGGTTAGATATTGATGAGTGCCTTAAACCAGAGGCTTGCGGTGTGAACGCGCGCTGCATCAACACACCTGGTAATTATACTTGCGCTTGCCCAGAAGGCTTCTATGGTAGTCCTTATGATGGTTGCTATGACGTTGATGAGTGTACGCATCCCGATGCCTGCGGCCCTGGCGCCATTTGCGTTAACCTGGAGGGCAGTTATCGTTGCAACTGTCCTGTCGGTTATGAAGGCGATGCGCGCTCACTAGCTGGCTGTGTTGATTTTGATGAATGCGCAAGGTCACCATGTGGCCGCAACGCTCAATGCTCCAACACAGAGGGCAGTTTTAAATGTATATGCCCCGATGGTTACTCGGGTGATCCCAATCACAACTGCGAGGGTAAGTTACAGAAATTATGTTACATTTTGCTTACTTGCTAAAGTATTTGCATTGTTTTGTGTTTCATTTCGTTTTCATTGCACCAACAAAAACAACAACAACAATAATAATGATAACAAAATTCGAACATGTCGTTGTTGTTGTTTACTCTTGAAATATCACTTATTTTGTGTTTGCAACAACATTCAACACATATACGCACCCATCTTAATTATACAACGGCAAATAACGCACCTGAAAACATTGTTAACACAAAAAATTTGGGGAATACGTTGATTATACGCAAAACTAATGCTATCTTCTAACGCTCACTTATTTTTGTCGCGATATACACATACATACATACATACATACCTAACTACGTAGATATTGACGAATGTCTCATTAACAATCCTTGCGGTGTGGGTGCCGAATGCGTAAACATGGGCGGTAGTTTCGAATGTCGTTGTCCGGCTGGCTTTATCCTGGATACCTATGTCAGCACTGATCATAGAAACAACAGCATCAATTATTCTGCTGGAATAATGCACACAACTAAAACAAATGCCGGATTTGCATGCATCGATGTAGATGAATGCAATTTAGATAACGATATTGCCAAGTGTGGCACCAATGCAAAATGTATAAATTTTCCCGGCTCCTATCGCTGCTTATGCCCAAGCGGTTTTCAAGGACAAGGTTATTTGCATTGTGAAAGTTAGTATTATAAATTTAGTTCGCACGCTTTTCTCTTGCTTTTATAAAAAAAAAGATATTAAAAATTGCAAGCTACACTTGTAAAACCTTCAACTTATCTATGCGGTTGCTCTTAAATTAGTATGATTTTCATACTCTTACAAGCATATTTCTTAAATGTACCTCTTTATGATCATGTCATTCTAGAACTCACGTAATGTTAAAAGCTTGCAAATTTTAATAGTTTTATAATCTGACACAGTAAGTCTTTAACATGTGCTGCACTCTTTATTCAATAAGTTTTTAACTACTTAGGTTTTCTCTCTGAGTTAGTGCATTTTTAGTTTAAACTGTTCCTACTTTACGCTATTCCTAACAATTGTTAATTATACAAATTTTTTTTAATTATTGTTTTCTGTTCGCTAATGCCTTTAACTTATGTTTAACCTTACACTGTTCACTCTGCCACGCATTGAACCTACAATTAAAACAATGAACTCCTACTCGAATGGTTGTGCTTGTAATTGCGCACGTGTGATTGTGGCTCACTTAACTTTATTCGTCCATTGCTCAGATATCAACGAATGTCAAGACAATCCTTGTGGAGAGAATGCTATTTGCACAGATACAATTGGTAGTTTTATTTGTTCTTGTAAGCCCGAATATACTGGTGATCCGTTTCGCGGTTGTGCCGACATAGATGAGTGCATAGCTTTGGAAAAGCCGTGCGGCTCATATGCCCTATGTGAAAATACTGATCCCGGGTACGATTGCAAGTGTCCGCAAGGTTTTGCTGGCAAACCGGATGCTAAGACGGCATGTGAACAGATAGATGTTAGTATACACTGCAGTTCAAATTTTGATTGTACTAACAATGCCGAATGCATAGAAAGTCAATGTTTTTGCTTGGATGGTTTCGAGCCGTTAGGCTCTAGTTGCGTTGATATTGATGAATGTCGCACGCACACTGGCCTCTGCGGTAATAATTCTCAATGTATTAATACTCCTGGTTCATATCGTTGCGAATGTGAAGCTGGGTTTGTGGGTACCCCCCTCGAGTAACATGCAAAGAACCCTGTCAAGATGTCCACTGCGGCGAACATGCCTACTGCAAAGCTGATGCAAATGAAGCTTACTGTATTTGTGAAGACGGTTGGACTTTTAATCCAAATGATGTGTCGGCCGGTTGTCTTGATATTGACGAATGCGATTCTGTCCACGGACCTTTCGGCAGCTGTGGTATAAACGCCACTTGCTCAAACTCGTTAGGAAGTTACAGTTGTTTATGTCCTTCTGGATTCTCGGGTGACCCCCATATTAAGTGTGTAGATGTAGATGAATGTCATACAGGTAGTAAGTGCGGAGAAGGAGCTGAATGTGTTAACATAAACGGCGGTTATACTTGTCGCTGCCCGGACGATTCTATTCCCGATCCAGATCCCACTATACGATGTGTAGCAATTGTTACCTGTCAGGTAGATAAGGAATGTCCTGGAAATGCTATATGTGAAAATGGCCAACGTTGTCTGTGCCCCGAACCTAATATCGGCAACGATTGCCGCCATCCCTGTGAGAATCGTAGTTGTGGATCGCACGCTCAATGTATGCTAGCTAATGGCCAAGCACAATGCATATGCTCAGAAGGCTTTACTGGAAGTCCGGATTTGGCAGGAGGGTGCAATGACATTGACGAATGCAAAGCGAATCCATGCGGTAGCAACGCTATTTGTACCAATACTCCTGGTGGTTATTTATGTCAGTGTCCTGGAGGCTCAAATGGAGATCCGTATCGGGAAGGTTGCGACGTTAGCAAAACCGGACCTAGTTGCTCTGATTCTAATCCATGTGCTCCTGGAGAAAGTTGTGTTCAGGATACTTACACCGGAACAAGTGTTTGCATTTGCCGTCAGGGGTATGAAAGAAATGCCGCGACAGGCTTATGCCAGGACATGGATGAATGTACGGCGAATCGAGTCAAACCTGCATGCGGCGTGAATGCGTTATGTAAAAATCTTCCCGGCAGTTATGAATGTCGTTGTCCGTCGGGTTTTAACGGCAACCCATTTATTTTATGCGAGCAGTGTAATTCGCCAGAATGTCAATGCCAACCACCTTTTAAGCTGGTAGGAACCAGTTGTATTTTGTCCGGTTGTTCTGATGGAAATCGTTGTCCTTCTGGGGCTGAATGCATATCAATTGCTGGTGGTGTCAGCTACTGCGCTTGTCCGAAAGGGTACAAAACTTTATTAGATGGTTCGTGTGCAGACGTGGACGAATGTTTAGAGACGGGCACTAAAACTTGCGCCTATGGAGCTGAATGCATAAATAAGGAGGGTGGGTTTACATGCGTCTGTCCTAGCGGCTATAACGGTGATGCTTATAACGGCTTATGTGCTCCCGCTCAACGTAAATGTGCTGCCGATAGAGAATGTGCAACAAACGAAAAATGTGTTCAGCCCGGAGAATGTGTTTGTCCTCCCCCTTATTTCTTAGATCCTTACGATAATAATAAGTGCAAAAGTCCTTGCGAGCGTTTCCCGTGTGGGATAAACGCTAAGTGTACCCCAACTGATCCCCCACAATGTATGTGTGAGGTCGGTTTTAAAGGAGATCCCTTATTAGGTTGTACAGACGAAGATGAATGCGCTCATTTGCCTTGCGCTTATGGAGCTTATTGCGTCAATAAAAAAGGCGGTTATCAGTGCGTGTGTCCTAAAGGATTTACTGGAGATCCCTATAAAAGCGGTTGCATTTTAGAATCCGGTGAATCTAAAAGCGCTTGCCTGGAACATGATGACTGCGCCAGTAATTTGGCTTGTGTTGATAGCACATGCATCAGCCCTTGTGCCAGTTTATTATGTGGCTCGAATGCTTTCTGCGAAACTGATAATCACGCCGGTTGGTGTCGTTGCCGTGTTGGGTTCACTAAAGATTCGAATGGAGAATGTGTTTCTCAGTGTAAAAACATTATATGTGGTGAAGGAGCTCTGTGCATACCAACTTCTGAAGGTCCTACCTGCAAATGTCCTCAAGGTTATATCGGCAATCCTTTTCCCGGTGGGTCTTGCTCAACAGATCAGTGCAGTGCCTCTCGCCCCTGTAGTCAAAAGCAAATTTGTATTAACGGCCGTTGTAAAGAACGTTGCGATGGGGTTGTTTGTGGCATTGGAGCTACCTGCGATAAAAATACTGGCAAATGCATTTGCGAACCGAACTTCGTCGGCAATCCCGATCTTATTTGTATGCCACCGATTAAATATGCTGAATGCAGTCCTGTTTGTGGCCAAAATGCGCACTGTGAATATAGCTTCGACAGCGCTATTTGCGTTTGCAATACTGGCACCACTGGAAATCCTTATGAAAGCTGCGGTGCACAAAGCAAAAATATCTGTGAACCGAACAGTTGCAGTGCTAATGCTGAATGCAGAGCTCATGCTAGTGGTATCAGTTGTATATGCCCGCCAGGCTTTGCTGGCAATGGTTATATAAATTGTCACGATATTGATGAATGTGCCAATAAACCGTGTGGCCTCAATGCCGCTTGTCTAAATACACATGGAAGTTTTGAGTGTCTTTGTTTATCAGGATATGGCGGAGATCCATTCACCAGTTGTCAACCTGTTGACAGTATATTTTGCGCTGATCCTCAAACCTGCGAGTGTAATGACCGTGTCCAATGTCCGGATGGTTATTCTTGTGAACAAGGAAAATGCAAAAATTTGTGCTCAAAAATTACATGCGGTCCGAGAGCGGTATGTGATGCTGGTAAATGTTTGTGTCCCTTAGGTTATGTAGGTGACGCGTATGATTTGGAAAGCGGCTGCTTGATACGAGGACAGTGCAGCAACGATGCAGATTGTAACTATTCTGAAATTTGTTTCCAAATCAGCAGGGGACTGCGTAAATGCGTGGATGGCTGCTCCAAGATTCAATGTGGACCAAATGCGTTATGTGTTACTAATGATCACCGCTCGTCGTGCATTTGCGCTGATGGCTTCTACGGTAATCCCAGCAATTTGCAAGTCGGGTGCCAACCAGAACGAAAAATCCTTAAACAGGACGATAAGTGCGACTCCAATAATGATTGTGAGTCAGGATACTCTTGTACAACCACTCCCGAAGGACCGCGAGAATGTATTCATTTGTGCTCCAAAGTTCTATGTAGCACAAATGAAGAATGCAACGTTGACAATTCTGGTAACGCGGTTTGCAACTGCGTGGACAGTTATGTATGGAACCCTGTAGCATCAACCTGTGAAAAACCGACACTTCCTGATTGTACTAATGATCAGGAATGCCCCAGTAATTCAGCCTGCCGCCCTGATGTAGTAGGAGTCCTGAAATGTGTTTCCATTTGCGATGAGTATACCTGCCCGACGAATTCTGTTTGTATAGCCCAGAATCATAAGGGACGCTGTGATTGCCTAGTTGGGTTTACAGGAAATCCAAACGACCGTAACGGTTGTCAACCAATTCAAAAACATCAATGTCATGTCAACGCCGAATGTTCGGAATCAGAATCTTGCGTTAAATACGGTTCGGAAGATACTCTTACATGTCGTCCTGCTTGTGAAATGATCAAATGTGGCCCACGTGCAGTTTGTATCACTAATAATCATCAGGCGCAATGTCAATGCCCTCCAGGTCCTTTTGCTGGCGACCCTTATGATCCTTTCAATGGATGTCAAAGTGTTCCTTGTGTGTACAATAAAGATTGCCCTTCCACACAACTGTGCAATCGCATGACACACACATGTTTCGATGTTTGCGATCAAGAATCTTGCGGCGATAACGCCGTTTGTCTAACCGAAGATCACCGTGCAATATGTCAATGCCCACCAGGTTTCAAAGCAAATCCCATTCCTGAAGTCGAATGCACTAAAGTTGGGGGTTGCACGCCGACCACTTGCCATCACACTGCGATTTGCGAAATTACCTCAGATGGTCCAAGTTGCAAATGCCCTGATCATTTTATGGGAGATCCTTACAAACTTGGCTGCCGACCTGAGGGTCAGTGCCCGAGTGGAGACGGTGATTGTCCTACAAATACAATTTGTGCTGGAGGTCATTGCGTGAATCCCTGTGAAAATGCTTGTGGAGAAAACTCTGAATGCAAAGTAGTCAATCGTAAGCCGGTGTGTAGTTGCCCCTTCAGGTTCGAACCCATCGGTGAATCCGCTAAAAATGGCTGCTCACGATCTCTCTCCCAATGTAAGACAGATATTGATTGCGGTGGTGAAATTTGTTTCAATGAGGAATGTCGGGTTATTTGTCGTGAATCAATTGACTGTTCCAATGGTGAAAAGTGTTTACAAAACGTGTGTGCGATGCCTTGCTTAGACCATAGCCAGTGCGGCCCAAATTTAGCTTGTCTGAAAGGCATGTGTTCCATTGGCTGCCGTAGTAATAGAGATTGCCTTACGGATCAATCTTGTATCAATAACAAATGCTCGAATCCGTGTCAATCAAATATATGTGGCCCTAATGCCATTTGCAATATTGAAAATCATCGAAGCCATTGCTCCTGTCCCGAAGGTTTCGAAGGAAACCCTACGCCTGATCAAGGTTGTGTCAGAGTTCCGTCTCCATGTCTTGCCTCTAATCAATGTCCCAACAGTCACATGTGCATAGGAAATCAATGCAATTTACCATGTCAAAAAACAACTTCTTGCGCCATAGGAGAGCGTTGTTACCAGCAAGTATGTCGCAAAGTTTGTTATACCAGTAATAACTGCCTACCTGGGGAAATATGCAATAACGATGGCATCTGCCAACCCGGCTGCGACTCAGACGCAGATTGCCCCCCAACAGAACTGTGTTTAGCAGGAAAATGTAAGTGTGCCACCGGGTTCATTGGTACGCCCTTCGGATGTTCAGATATTGATGAATGTTCTGAGAATCCCTGTCATAAAACTGCTCGTTGTGAAAATTTGCCCGGATCGTATCGATGTGTATGTCCAGAGAATACTGTTGGAGACGCCTTTACAAAAGGGTGCGCAGCACCTAAGGAATGCTACAAGCATGATGATTGTCCACAAACACTAGCTTGCATTAATGATAAATGTTCAAACCCTTGCTCAGAAATTGCTTGTGGGCCTAATGCCTTATGTCTGAAATCTGAAAACCATCAAGCTTACTGCGAATGCCCCTCTGGTTATCTGGGAGATCCCTTCGATACCTCCGTCGGGTGTTTTAAAGTAGAATGTATTACTAATGATGACTGTGCTAGCGATAAGTCTTGCGATGAACAGACTAATCGCTGCATCAGACCGTGTGATTTAATTACTTGCGGCAAAGGATCGTGCAACGTTGTTGATCACAAAGCTATGTGTGCATGCTTTGAAGGATATCAATGGGTAAACGATGTCTGCGAAGATGTCGATGAATGTCTTGCAAGACCATGCCACAGCAGCGCCTTTTGCCAAAATTTACAAGGAACCTTCAATTGCCAATGCCCAGAAGGCCTTATTGGAGATCCCATTAAAAATGGTTGCCGTGATCCCAACGAGTGTTTAACCGATACGGATTGTCCTAACACTGCTAGCTGTCAGAACTCCAGATGTCGTAGTCCATGTGAAAAAGAAAATGTCTGTGGTATTAATGCTAATTGTGTCGTTCAATCACACAATGCTATCTGCACTTGCCCACCTAATTCACGTGGCAATCCTTCAATGGAGTGTGTTAATATAGAATGTACTGACAATGACGACTGTCACAGTGAGAAGGCTTGTCTAGATACGAAATGCGTTGACCCTTGCTCATTATCCAATGCTTGCGGCTCACAAGCTCAATGCGCTGTCCAAAATCATATCGCCATATGTTCTTGTGAGAAAGGCACTACCGGTAATCCACAACTTGGTTGTGTTTCCTTACAATATTGCATTTCTGACATCCAATGTGCTTCTGGTAGTATTTGCTCAAACGGTATCTGTTGTTCTTTATGTTCATCTAATCGAGACTGCATCGCCGATCAGCTTTGTATACAAGGTGTATGTCAAGCTACTTGTAAGACGAATGCCACCTGCCCAGAATTTCAATTTTGTTCCAATAATATATGCACTAAAGAAGTTTTGTGCCGCGAAGACACTGACTGTACTCCTAATGAAAGTTGTGTTGTGGACAATTTCGGTCGATCTAGTTGCGAAAACGTCTGTCTTGGTAGAGCCGTATGCGGGCGCAATGCCGAATGTATTGCCCGCAGTCACTCTGCCGATTGTGAATGTAAAGTAGGTTTCTTTGGCGATCCTAATAGTGGCTGCCGCAAGGTAGAATGTAGTATAGATAACGACTGTTCAAATGACAAAGTTTGCGATAATCACATGTGCAAAATTGCCTGCCTCATTGGAGAACCTTGCGGTGACAATGCTTTATGTACCACTGAGAACCATAAACAAGTATGTCATTGTCAGCCTGGTTATACTGGAAACCCCCGAGAACGCTGTGATATTATTGATTTTTGCAAAGACGCTCCCTGTGGCCCAGGGGCTCGGTGCCGCAATTCTAGAGGATCTTTCAAATGTACATGTCCACCTGGTTTGGTGGGCGATCCTTACAACGAAGGTTGTCGCACATCCGTTGAATGTGAATCCAATGAAGACTGTCCTCCGCATGCTGAATGTACAAAAACGAAAGGTGTACCGAAATGTCATGACGTATGTGCTAACATTAACTGCGGTCCTAATGCGGAATGCATTCCGAAAGGCCACAGAGCCCATTGTGCATGCCGTAGCGGTTACGATGGCAACCCCACTGACCGGCTGAATGGTTGCAAACCACTACCAATGCCTTGCCTCGTTACAAGCGATTGTCCAACAAATGCATATTGCTCAGACAGCATTTGCAAACGTAAGTACTAACACCAAAAAACAGGTTAAGGGTTATATAGACATGTGAATAAACTTGCGTAATACAATAACAGTTGCAATTTAGCCTAACGTAAAACAAAGTTACGACGAGCCAAAGAATTTTTAAAAAGCTTTACTTCAAAAACAACAACAATAAGTTACTGTGAACTTCACTGGGTTCACAGCTTACACATTCACATAAAGGAGAATGCAAGACTTGAATACTAACCACCAGGTGACATATTTCAAGACTCAATGCAGGCAAATGGTGGCAAACGTTGTTGACACTTATATAAATGTGTAGTAAATATAAGACATTCTATTTTCTAGCTGCTTGTATACTAGATACTGAGTGTTCAGGCGAGGAGGTGTGTCAAGGCGGGCAATGTATTAATCCGTGCTTTCAACCTCAATCGTGTGGTATGAATGCTTTGTGTTCGATCGAAAGACATTTTAAACAATGCTCTTGTCCGGCTGGTTTTACGGGAAATCCTGAAGTGGAGTGCGTTCGCATACCAATGTCTTGTCATAACGATTTAGAGTGTGGGGCCGGTTACAGCTGCTATGAGTCAATGTGTTTCCCTCAATGTTCTGGCGACCAGGATTGTGCTCTAAACGAAAAGTGTTTAAATGGAAATTGCATGTGTAAGTACTAATAATTGAAAACGCGTTAAATGAAATCTAAAGAATAGGTTTCTATAAAATTTCAGTAACATGCCGCGTGGACAACGACTGCTTTTTGGGTCATGTTTGTTTGCACAACAAATGTGTGTTTGGATGTCACAGCGATGACGATTGCAGTGCTTCGGAATCGTGTCGGAATGACAAATGTGTCAACCCGTGCGCGGAAAACCCGTGTGGACCAAATGCCGCTTGTTCGGTTGCCAATCATCGGGCTACTTGCAATTGTTTAGAAGGAATGGTTCCTAATCCCACACCTCAGGTGGGATGTGTCCGTTCTCCACCGCAAGAATGTAATGAAAATCGTGATTGCCCCTATGGTTTAGCTTGCTTTGAATCAGTCTGTCGGCCCTTGTGCGCCGAAGATGCCGGCTGTTTGTCTAATGAACGCTGTCAAAACGGAGCATGTAAGCCATTATGCCGGCGAGATGACGATTGTCGTAACAACGAAGTTTGTTTGGGTCTTTCTTGTGTTCCCGGCTGTCGCTCTGATCAAGGTTGCCCAACACATTTATCCTGTTTTGATCAGCAATGCATTGATCCTTGCGCAGATGCAAGAGCATGCGGAACAAACGCTGTTTGTGAAGTCATTAACCATACGAAAATATGTTCTTGTCCCATCGGTCTACTAGGAGACGCCGAAGTGTCTTGTAAATCTTTAATCACTACATGTTCTTCAAATGCGGATTGTACATCTACACAACTTTGTTACGGTGGCAGTTGTCAAAAGAAATGTCGCAATGATCAAAATTGCTTGAACGATGAGCGTTGCATGCGTGGTATTTGCCGTACTGTATGCAATGTTGACTCTGTTTGCCCGCAAGGACAAATATGCGAAAATCGCATTTGCCAGATTGGTTGTCGTAACGATTTAAATTGCGCACCTGATCAAACCTGCATAAACAAAATGTGTAAAAATCCTTGTGATTCACCCGGTCAATGCGGACAATGCGCCAGCTGCTTGGTCGTTAACCATGGCATCCAATGTAGTTGTCCCAACGGTTTCGTGGGTGACGGTCTTACCGGATGTCAATTGCCGGCTCAGCGCTGCAATCCCTCATGCGAATGTGATGAAACTGGAACATATTGCGCTCAGGCTTGCTCTCGAACAACTGATTGCGCCTGCAGTCAAGTATGTACACGTGGCAAATGTCGTGCAAAGTGCGGAGCCAATCGTTCTTGTCCGCTGGGACAACTTTGTGAGAGAGGAGCTTGTGTAGCTGGCTGTAAGACTAATAACGATTGTGCTATGGATCAGACCTGCACTAAAGGCCAATGTTCAGACCCATGTACAGACAAGCAGGTTTGCGGAAGCAATGCACTGTGCACAGTAACCGATCATCGTCTGCTTTGCTACTGTCCTGATGGATATGATGGCGAGCCGACAAAAGAATGCGTACAATTCGAATGTCAGCATGACAATGACTGCGAAAGCAATAAAAAGTGTGATAAAGGCAAATGTCGTAACCCTTGCCTAGAGTACGGGGCATGTGGATCAAATGCTCAGTGTCGCGTGGTGAATCATAAACCTCAATGTTCATGCCCACCTGACTTTTTTGGCAATCCACTCACAGAGTGTCAACCTTTAAAAGGCGGTTGTGCCAGCAACCCATGTGGAATTAACTCAAGATGTTCTGAAGTGCCTGGAAGTTACGAATGCTCGTGCATGGAAGGTTGCATAGGAGATGCCCAAAAAGGTTGTGTTTGTGAAGATCATTTAGTAAATGCCTGCCATGATCAGCCATGTGGACTAAATGCCGCCTGTCGTGTTTTGCAACACAACGAAGCTCAATGTTATTGTCCCGATGAATTTCCAAACGGGGATCCCTATGTCCACTGTAAGATTTTAAATAGAAACATAAAGAAAAGTCACTGCAAATTCTGAAATTTTAGGTTTCCTAACCCAACCACCAATAGATTGTCGCACTGAAGGTTGCCAACTGGGTGAATGCGTACGTGAAGGTTATGATTATGTATGCAAACAAGGTAAGTACATAAATTCGTTGCCTTACCTATGGATTCATAACATCTCAAAGTTTATCCAGCAAGAAATATTCAAATTCAAATCTTTAGACTTTTTAATGAAATTTATATGAATATTTTCTAAATAATATTGTGTGAGTAACCGTTGAAAAAATTGCTTAGTTTAACACTTTAGTTTCAAATTTTAAAATGTGTCGTTTGACGAAAATTGATTAATAATAATTACTTGTTTTGTTTAGATATTTTTAAAGATTTTTTTAACCAAAAAATTTTGCTACACAGTAGTGTGTTTATTTACTAAATCCAGTTTTGTTTGTTTCTTTTGTGGATTTGAAAACATTGAAGTTTGTTATTACTTTAATTGTTCGATTGATTTTTTGTTTTCTAATAACAAAAAGAAGAGCTAGACAAAAAGAAACACACATAAAAATGAAAAACGTTTTAATGCAATACACTGGTACTCACGCAAATGAATTTCTATATAAAATATTATACATAAATTTTTAAAATTTACTTTTAAAAAATTTTCTACTTAGATTTTGGTACATAACCGAAGGAAAGAAAATTTTTATTGTTTTTATTCATACGCATATGGAAGTTTTCGTGGAATGTCGCTGTCGCTATCGCGGTCTCCCAATCTGTGCCTGAATTATCTTTAATTTTTTAAGTATTAATTCATCAATAATTAACGCAAAATTTACAAGATTTTTTTTTTTGCACATATGTAGAAACATAAAAAAAAGAAAAAAAACAATAACATCCACACATCAACAAAGAAATTAAAATACACTGTCACAAATTTCCCACCCTTTATTCACACTCCTTAAAGTACAACTGAACAATTTTAGCCAACCTCTCTCCATCTCTCATACCACTATATTTTAATAACCACACCCACATTTCAATACTGCTTATTCATACATATTAAGCGAACGTCTCCTGGATGCAAGAAGAACTTTGAAGTTAATCTGTTTTTTAATGCAAAATGTTTTTACTTCACTTCTAATAAGATTACTTTCATCTTCGAAAATATTAATAAAACAAAATTGAAGTGATAAGACAGTCAATTCTACGCGTTATCCGCAAAATATAGCAATGCGGCGAAATATTACCTAAATTCTTAATCTCAAATACTAAGCAGCTCTTCATATCTTGGATGCAAATAATTGAAAGACGCATTCGTATCTTCGCGTCTCCCCTGGCGTCATGTATTTGTAAAGAGAGTATAGAATTCTGATTTTGCAAAGTTATGCTCGCATGTAGAGTGAGGGATAGATGTTTACTTACTAATTTTCAAATCAGCCTATCGTAATAGTTACCATAGTTGTCGTGACTATAAGCACACCTAGTTGTTTTTTTTCTTTGACTGACGCCACTAAAAGACTCGCAATTAGCGAATTAGCGAATTTTACATCTTTTACGAGATTGTTGCCAGATGAGTGTAAACATTTGGTCGCTCTCTCTATTTTCATCTTAAAAGCAAGGATAAGTTAGAACTTCACCCATGGCTTTATTTAACATATTTGTTTGTGTTTGAAGCAAATTTTTTATAAACTGATATGGGTTTATTGGCACTGGATGCTGATTATTTCACTTTACAATGGACTTCGCGATTTGATTCCACCAAAAAAGCACCACAATCTTTTTTATTTTTATTAGACTAACGTTTAAAGAACATAAATATTTCTGAATAATATTTAATCATTAACCCTCTACTTTCCTCTGATAGAGTAATAATGTATTTCTAACGCAACACAATCTTTAGATTAACGGGCAGACTGTATCACAACGTATTACCGTATCTTTTCACTTCTTCTTTTCAACTTGTGAAGATCCTTCCAATTTAATTATTGTTATCCTTATCTCAGTACGTGTTGTCCCTTACTCTCGTACTTTAAATAACACCCTAGAATTGCTCACTTTCGGATCAGAGAATGGCAGTAGACGTCAGTAGTGCTTCGTGTAGATGTAATTCTAATCAAGAAGCACTTCTCAAATATAGGACGTTCTTTAGAATCTGACACATTAAAAGCCTATTTTAAAATGAACACAGATCCAAACTAATAATAGAAAGTAAAATTACAATGAATTTTAATAAAACTAACACGCACACAACCTAATTGGAAAAATCTTTTAGTCAATTATTTCTCAATAATCAAATAAAGTGGCCTTCAATAAAAAAAAAGGAAACAAAACAAAACGCGACAGCTACTTATAAAATGCCGCGATAGCGATACGAATATTGAATAATAAAAAAATTATACAAAAATTGGTCACAAATGAATAGTGAATATTGAAAAATTCCAAAAATGTTCCTTTGATCAGCTCCTACACTTCCTTAACATAAATCCTACATATATATATATATAGTTTTTTTTGCTTCTTATTTAAATTTTTCTTTTTAAATTAAGAAAATGATTTTGAGATTTCTTAGAGAAAATGCAATAATTAAAGTTTTTAACAGAAACCTATAGAAGTCTCAGATTGGGAACTGTGGACGGGACCATTCTCACACATAGTTCACATATGCAAATAGTGCGAGAAAATAAATTCTTATCTATTAAATATATACATTAAAAGATACAATCTGCGCACATTTATAACCGCACGCCTTAATATTTGTTTTGTTTTATGTAACAAAAAAGTTACCATTATTTTATTAAAAACCGTTATTTCAAGAGAGAAATTTTTTTTTTTCATATGTATATACAGTTTAAGCTTGGGCACTGTATAAATTATTTTTAAAAAAAAAGAAGAACATATGTAACTAAAGATTTTATATTACTAACCCCTGATTAAAGCACAACAACCAAAACAATTCGGTATTTTGTTGAAAATTTTATTTGATATTTTTTCTCTTCTAGCTTAAGTTGTAAATATGTTTTGTTAATGTGTATAATACGAATTTGTCTTTGTCCCTTTCTTTATAGCTATCCCTTTTCGTCGTCTTCCGTTGCCTTGCTTTCACTCTAAGCTCTTCCTTCCTCCTTTCTCTCTCTCTCTCTCCTTCTCTCTTTTTTTATCCCCTTATCGAAATATGGTTTTACTAATTAATGTCTCTTTTAAGAGCACTGTATATAGAACAACAAGAAATAGCATACAATCAAAAAACAACAGTAGGAAAATTTTGTACAAAAATGATTTTCCTTTTTAATACTCTCTCTCTCTCCCTCCCTCTCTCTCTCTCTCTCTCTCTCTCTCTCTCTCTCTCTCTCTCTCTCTCTCTCTCTCTCACTATCTCTCTTTTCTTCTCTCCTTTTATAAAAAATTATATTTCTCTCCCACTATCTCTTCTTAGCTCCTCTAACTTCACTTAACCAAAAAATGAAAAACTAGCAAAAAACAAAATTCAGTTTTTCTTAAAGTATAAATCAAACATTTTCCAATAACGTGTCTCGCGTAAGGGCAGAGCGCATGTGTTGGATGTCGCGATTTTCCCAGAAATTTCGTTTTTTTAAATATTAATGAATTAATAAAAAAAAAACAAATTGGGTTACTTATCGTTAGCTTGTGAATTTAGCGTAATTAAAAATAATTAACTAAAGAAATACAAATATAAACCAAATGTGAGATGACTCCCCTTCACAGTTCTAAAAATATGTAATTATTATTACTTTTTTGTTTATTTTTTTTTTAACTATTAGTATGGTTTTTAACTTTATCGCCAACTCTAATAAATACTCAAAATTACTTTTCTTTTAATTAAAAAGCAAATTAATACCAAAAACATCAAAAATATGAAAACACTTTAAGCACTAAACTTTAAATTAAAAAAGGATTTTCTAAACCACAAAATTCCCCAAAAGCCAAAAATTTCCTATCTTAACCCACTTAACGTAACTCTAGTATTAAAAAGAAAAAAACCAAATTAGTTTTATTCAACTTAAACACACAACACCAAACTCTCAACTTTATTGCTTTACACCACTTTTTGTTTACATATGTCCCCTTCCTTGAGGCCAGAAGACGCTTTGTAGTCTTTTTTCTGTTCTTTTACTGTTTCTTGAAAGCATTAACTGTTTGAGAATTATAACGAGAAGACAGTTTATGCTTATTAGCAACAATCAACAGCAACAAAAAACAACAACAACACCCAACAACCTTTCTCTCACTTTCTCCTTTATACAACACCTCATATAATTATTATAGACACCGAACAATGCAAAGTCGACACGGATTGCCCCAGTGAGAGGTCTTGCGAGCAGGGACACTGTATTGATCCTTGTACTTTACGAGGTGTTTGCGGCGCCAACGCACTTTGCAAAACCGTACTGCATAGACCTCGTTGTTCATGCCCAAGTTGCTTTATCGGCCGTCCTCAAGTTGAATGCAAACCGGATCCAAAGTGCACAGACGAATCAACTAGCCAACCACGGGATCCTCAGGAGCAGATATTATGCGCCAGCGATAATGATTGTCCAGATAGTTTACAGTGCGGCGAGTACGGGCAATGTGTAGATCCATGTCAAAATCCCCAATTCATATGTCGTGGCCACAAAAAGTGTGAAACCCGACGACATCAACCGTTATGTGTTTGTAAAACTGGTTTTATAGTGAACGAATATGGAGAATTGACTTGCGCTCCCGAAAAACGCGAATGTTATCGCGATGATGATTGTGCTTCGAATATGGCCTGCGCTGAAGGGAAATGCCGTAACCCATGTATAGTACCAGTTGGACGAACGCCTATTTGCTCAGCCAATAAATCATGCGAAGTACAAAATCATAGACCACTTTGCATATGCATGAAAGATTGTCAACCCTCGGTATCAATTTGTTTAAGAGATGCCGGCTGCCCGACTGGTTTGGCTTGTCGTAATTATCAATGTGTCGATCCGTGCGAATTTGCTCAGTGTGCGCCGAATTCACCTTGCATTGTCGAGGATCACAAACCGATATGTAAATTTTGCCCGCCCGGATTTATTGCCGATAGCCGTTATGGATGTCAAAAAGGTAAAAACAAAACAAAAACAAAACAAACTGACAGCTATGAATCAATCACTTTGTCTCTGTGTGTAACTCTCTTAAAAAGAAATTCGCAGTTTCTCTACCTAACTCTCTGTCTCTCTCTCTCTCTCTGTCTCTCCGCCTCTACTCATTCTCTTTCCATCACTCTTTGTTTTCGCTCCAAGTTTCTTGTGTGATCATCAAATTTTGAACATGTGCACATACTTTGCAAAAAGGGAAAGTATCTCTCTCTTTTTCTCTCTTAATGCTTTCTCTTTAAAAATCTGTCTTAATATCTCTTATTTTTTATAAATCCCTTTGACTATTTCATTTAATCAATATACTCTCTAAGTGGGATGTAACACAAGAAACACAGAACATGAACATTAAAGACAAATCAATAAACTCACTCTTGTTTACCTTCTTTTTTAATCATATTTCGAATAAGTAATAAAACGCCTTTAAATTCATCATACCTACAGTTCAAGATGAAACGTCTGTCCGTTACATATCCAAAATACCATCATCTATGGAAATCAATAATAACTTCACAAACTTAAATAATATATCCTCTAAACATTCACACACGCTCATGCTCACCACAGATAATTGAAAAAAAACAAAATAATATTTTTTAATAAAATTCAAAATTTATCTTAAATTCAAACTCAAACTATCTTTGTCTCGCCTTCTGTACACCCACAACCCAAACTCTTCCTATTCAATATTAACCACTTAGTTGGAAACAAAGCTTTTTCAATTTACTTAACATATAAATTCTTGTGTTCATTAAAACTTTATTCAACAAAAAACTTCCTACTAATAAATGTAAAAGCTAATCTCCGAAAGCAAACGCTTGTAGCTAACATTATGTACAAAACAAAAAAAAAATACATAATACTAAAATTGAGCTTTGTGTATGGAACCCTAAAGAGATTTTAAAAATCTAGTTTAATAATTCCTAAAATTCTTTCTAATTGGATGTTTAAAAGGATTTAGGAAACTTGGTAAACTCCCTTATTGAAAACTTTAAGCCATTTTAATTCCCGTTTATGTAAATAAGTAAATTGTACATTTTTGCATAAATTTTCTATTAAGTCTTAATAATGATTTTTAAAACAAATTGTAATATATTATTTTCTCTTTACAAATATGTACAAAAAAATTCTCGTTTACTTAAAATTATTCTGTAACCACAAAAAAATTCGAACTACTTTCTATTCAACACAACTCACTCTGCCACTAATTACACTATAAAAAAAAATATACCCAATCAATGGTGTGAAATACGTGGACGAAAATCAATTACCCGGTGAAAGCAGTCGCAACGAACACTCCTAACGCGGGAGCCAACAAACACTGTTCCATCAATGCCGATTGCTCTGTTATTGAACGATGCAGTACTGAAAATATTTGCCTAGATATCTGCCGGTATGAATGCGCGGAATCTAAAATTTGCGTAGCAAAACAACACAGGATCGTAAATTGTATATGTTCGTCCGGTTTCATTGGAAATCAAACCCACCGGTGTATATCGAAAATCGACGAAAAAACCTTAGAAACGACATTGACAGTAACAGACTTTAATTTGACTACAGGTCAACAGCAAATTACACCGTCTTACACAGATTCCTCTACCACAGATTCCACAATGCAAGACAAAAAGATTTCATTCGACAGAACTGAATTGACTGAACAACCCATCAGCCCCCAATCCACAATGACTACAGAAAAATTTTCTGAAGAAATTGAAGAGATTGCTGAAACTACAACATCGTTTTCTTCATTAAGCTCACATGATTTGGATAAAATGATAACAGTTCCTAGTAGTACAATAACATCAGGTACACTTGAAACAGAATTCTCAAAGCAAACCCCGACTGTTGACTCAAAAGCGGCGACGGAAAAAGTGTCTGGAGAAATTGAAGACAAAACGTCAACAGAACTTTACGCTACAAGTATTGCAGAAGAAGAAGCATCAACTATAATTTTTACAAGTACTATAATCCCCTTGAAGACAACATCAATCTCGTCAGACCAAAGTCTAAGACCTGAAGCAACAAAAACAACAGGCAAATTGTTTAAAAAAACTGAACCTACAACCCTAAAAGCTTACGAATTTAGTACGCCAGAGGCAGCCAAAACTGAATTAGCAACGAAGTCACCAAATCCAGAAACCTCAACGACAACTGAACATTTGTCAAAAGAAAGTGAATATGATACAGCGACAACTACAAATATCATCATAACTCCACGAAGTACGGTCGAAACGGATGCAAGCACTTATGACAACCAAATAATTACAACTACAAGATTCATATCAACGGAACAAGAGGCAACCATCAGTACTAGCATACAGCCGTTTGATGTTACAAGCACCAATGCTCCGGAGGATTTGCTTAAAGAAAGTCAAACAACTAAAGATTCATATGAAATGGAAATATCTTTAAATCCGAAAGTAATTGCTGAAATACCTTCCACTACTTTAAAAGGAGAATTGAAGTTTGAAACTCCGAGACAAACTGAGATTTCTGAAACAACAGAATCTAAAGTTCACATTCCAAATACTATTTCTAGAATTCCATATGATACAACAACAACCATGGGCGAATTGGAAACGGAAACTAAGTTATCTACGACACTAACAATTGCAGGAGAAACAGAAGGACCAGATCAATCAACTAAATTACAATTTGAATATTCGAGCCCAACGAGTGAAAATCCGTCCATGACTTCTGAAAGGAAAGTTGATGTAATGGAAACTAATGTTACAAGTGGTCCGTCCGAAGAAACAACAAGGTCACCATTTGAAATCGCGAACGCAGCCATAACACCAGAAGCGGAAGTTAGCATTACGACTGAAAATATACCATCATCAGAGGTTTCAAGCAGAAGTGAAGCAACTGAACTTCCTTTCGTCTCTGAAATAACCTCGGCAACGCCAGAAGAAATCAAGTCGACCACTTTAAGAAATGAAACCTCTACTTTCAGCCAAAATTTTTCAAAACAGAGAAGTTCAGTCGAAGGAAAAGCCACCACAATAAGTGAAACATCTGCTGAAACCACAGACAAAATGTCGACTACTTTTATAAACTTAAAAACGCCTTTTGCAACTTCTGAAACTTTTGGGATCAGCAAACAAACATATTTTCCTGAGGTTACCACTCCTGCAACATTTGAAAGCGATGCAATAGCAACATCTCCGACAACAAACAATGCTACTGCCGTAAGTGAAGAGGCGTTTCACGGAACAATACCAGCAAATAACGCTAAAACAGTAATTAATATAACAAGTGAAAGTCCTATGGTGACAACTTTGTCAAGTGATATAAAAGAAATAGAAGACATTACTCTATCACCATTCGAAACTACCAAAACCTTTTATAAAACTTCAGAGGCAAAATTTGAAACTTCAGAATCTCCTAAGACTCCTAAGACTACAGAAACTTCTGATCTAAAAAGTGAAACTCGAACTGATGCTCGAGAAACTACTACTACAATACCAGGTGGAATCACTTCATCCACTAAGTTCGAAATTGGTACAGAAGGTGACGTAACAACAATTAAAGGCGGGTTGGAAGCAATACCACAAGAAGTATCCAAAATAGGAACAGTCCGTACTTTTTCAGTTCCAGAAGTTTCAACAACTCATGAACTTATTACAGTTTTTACGACCACAGGTGAAACAGCCGAAACTATGATAACACGCAAAAAGCCATTAGAAACAACAACACCGTACTACGTAACTAAACAATCTGAAGATGCCCCAGGAACTGGAGGTACAACTCCAGTTATTGGTACAGAATTTGTTCAATATGAGAAAACACTTGCGGGAAAAACTACAATGAAAGAATTTTCAAGTACTCCAAAATATGAGATGCCTGCAACAACGACTGAAAAGGACGTTAAAAGCCAACCTGTTGAAGTTCCAGAACTTGCAAAAACAACTGTAATGAGCGGAATTGATGAAACCCCAATGATAACAAGAGCTGAAACTTCCACTGAAAGCAAACAAGTAGCGACGTTATCTTCGTTAATAGAAGAAGCTACAAAAGCAATCACATATCTAACCGCTTTAACAAGTACTCAGACTGTACCTGTTTCGTTCATGGAACCAGCGACTATCACAAGTTTTACAAAGCACGTTGAAACTACGACCGAAGCTGGACTTTTCCACAAAACGGCGGCGGAAAAAGATGTTGTCAAGGAACCCGGACCAAGTACATTGGCAACGTTTAATCCAACCGGAACGGAAAGCTACCAACAAGAATCTGTAGAAACAACACAAACAGGATCTGAAACCCAAATGCCATTTGCTACATCACTAACAGAATTATACAAACCAACAGAGAAAAGCGGTCTAACCACACTCACGACGCATTTTTTTACATCTGCTGAAACAACAGCAGGCGATGTCAAAATACTAGAAGCAACTACAAAAATTTCCAAAGGAAAGGAAGTCACTAAATTTTCATCCGTAACGGAACCATCAAAAGAAACCTATATACGAAGTGAACTATCTAAAACAGAAATAACAGCAACGTTTCCCCCAGAAGAGAAATCAACCGAATTTCCAGAAAAACACAAAACTACTTTACCTACGATTACAACAGAAAGTGAACAACTTCATGTAACGAGCGTACCTTTTGAAGGCGAAATGTCAACCATAACTCTCCGTGAAACTTTAAGCGGAGGAAGTACTACTGCACAACTTCCGTCACCATCAGGCGAGTCTTCCAAAGAAACAAGTGTTACAGCTAGTTCTCCTAAGGGTATAACTAATGTGCCCATGATTAAAACTCAATCCGCAACTGAAGCAGGATCTGAAACCGAAATGCCATTTGCTATATCACTAACAGAATTACACAAACCAACAGAGAAAAGCCATCTAACCACACTCAGGACGAATTTTTTTACATCTGCTGAAGCAACAGAAGGCGATATCAAACTACTAGAAGCAACTACAAATATTTCCAAAGGAAAAACAATCCTAGAGATAAGTACGCAAACTCCACTTGTAGTACCAACCGAAAAACTTTTGAAGTTTGAAACAACTAGTCCTCCGTTAGAGTCAGTAACAACTAAAGATTTCATGGAGCAAATAGCTAAGGAAATTGTTTACGAAACTCCGAAAACTTTTAAGCCATTTGATTTGGACGAGGCTTCAACGAAAACCATAAAGGAACTGATTACAACCACGAATTCGGTTGCTACTGCTCAAAAAGAATTTCATGTTACGCAACCGACGGATTTCACTAAAACATTTGTGGTTGATGATAGCCTAAGCCCCGACACCGTCTCAACAGCAACAAATGTTGCTTCCACAATTCAACAAAGCTCAGTTCCAATTTTTAAAACAACCAAAAGAATCTCAGACACTACAAGACCTCCAGAAGCCACAACACGATCTACTTTGTATGAAACATTGATTACAGATGAGCAAAAGCTAAGAGAAACTACGATTAGAACTGAACGCCTATTACCCGAAACTACAGCATCCTTGGAAGGTCACTTAATAACAACTACAATACCCACAGCAATTTCAATGATCAAAGATGCGACAATGAAACCACCAACAGTTTCTACAGATGAAAAAACAACAGTAGCTATTGCTGGACTGACTGAAGGCCCCACTATTTTAACAACCGAAGCATCCATTACAAAAACTACTAAAGGAACTTTACAAACCACAACGTTTAAAACTTCCAAAGAAAAAGAGAGCATTACGCCGAAATATACACACAAGCCTACAATAACAACTGTTGATACCACGATTAAGTATTCTAACACGTCCAGTCTACAAGATAAAGAGAGCAAAAAATCTACTCAATCTTACTTTACCTCTTTAATGCCCACTTCTGCAAGTACCATTCCAGACGGAACATTTGGCGGCATTACTGAAACTAATTTATTTGGTACAAGTGAAGGAATATCTGAGAGAAATACAACGACTCCGAAAATTTCAAAATCTACTACATTAAATAAATCCGATATACCTCAGGAAACTGCACCGACTGGAGAGCCAACAGAAGCCATCACCACAATAAAGTTTTCTACAACTTCAGCCGTTGAAGAAACTGAAACTAGTACTATACCACCAATTTTTGTACCTGCATCAACTATTGGGATTCCATATTTAAAAACACGAATTGCAGACGTAGCGCCAGAGTTATCTACAAAAAAAAGTGAAATCCTCTTTACGATTTCAACTGCTACAACGAATGAACCGGCTCCGTTAGATCATAAAACTAAATTCCGCCCGATCTCGACTCCTAAAGCTAAAAAAACTTCAACAGAAAATCACGAAAGCACTACTCGCACGAGCGAAGATGCAAGTACAAAAACGTACCAATTGACAACAAAATTATTGGACGAACATACTGCCATTGTCAGCACGGAAAAATTGTCAGCGGATCTTTCAATAAACACGGAGACTTCTATAAGCACAACCCAAACGCCGATTACTCCTCATAAGTACGAAGAGCCCCTAGAAATTGCTCGAACTGATGCAACAAAAACCGATTTTAAAGTTTCCGTTACTGAAATAACGGAATCAGTTGATGGGAAAATAAGCAAAGCAGCAACAGAAGAAGCAGCTTACTCTGGAACATTGACAGAAGCCATCTTTAAGACCAAAGATGGGTACGAAATGTTTACAAAGGATTCAACGATGTTATCTTTGCCTACTGATCGTACAGCTCCACAACAACACACAACGTTCGAAGGCAGAACCGAGGCATCGACTATAGAACCAGTTAAACAAGAAAAAGAAACAACAACAGCTTCAGTTTCAGTTAGTGAAACTACCACAGCATCGGACGAAGACGTAACAAGTGAAATTGAAAGAATTCAGCAATCTACGCTTTTTGCGAAACTTTTTAATGAAACAGGACAAAAAACCACGATTACAGATATATACACCACACCAATTACTCCAACTCTTTCCATTGAAGAATCAAACGAATCTAGTATAAAAATTATGGAAGAAAACTTCACCACAAATGTAGCAGATTCAGTAACCACAACCACTCTAAGTACAAGGCCTGCAGTGACTACACTGGCAACAGAACTCAGAAAATCCACGGATGCTCTCGAAATCATGGACTCTCCTCCTGTAATTTTAAAGATTACCTCTGATCTTCCAACGGTTGTATCAAGGGAAATGGAAGAGCCGATGAGTGCTGAAAGTCAGCCTTCTACAATTCCTCCCAGGTCGATGGAACCACGCCAAACAACGACGGAAATTATAAAACAATTTGAGGATATTTCTAAATCAATGGATTCCGAAACATCAACGCGATCAAGCCAAATCATTTTCGAAGAGCGAACAACAACAATAAAAGATGCAGCGGAAGAAGGTACAACTGGGGTGTTTGAAGATTCAACACAATTCCAACAACCAACAACAATGCAATTCGATAAAAAATCTTATAGTACATTTGCAACAAAGTTTTTTGGAAAAACAACTGGTATTCCCTATTTAACTGTTACCCCCTTCATGAAAGAAATGACAGAACACTCGAAAATAGAAGAAAGCTCTTCAAACGTGCAAGAAGAAGAGCAAACAACAAATATAAAGATTCAGAAGTCCACCACCCTAAAACCAACCGCAACAAAAACTATTTTCCCGGACAAGGAAATTACAACTGTGACCATTGAAGAATTGCAAGACACAACAACTTCTGCTCATATTTCAAGTGGCGACACTCCCGAAAAGGGAACAGAACAAACACCTACAAAAGAAGATAAAGTTCCTTCAAGCGCTTCAAAAGAAATCGGAGGTTTATATCAAGACTCAGTTGACGTTGTTATGGAAAAATCGACAGTGTCTTATATCAAAACACTAGAAGGCGGAACTACTGCCGCAAGTGCGAAATTATCTAGTGACATTACACAGCCTACTCTTAGTGTTCGAACTTTCACAGACACAACGACATTCCCATCAAAAATTTTTACTATGCCAAAATCTCGAACCGAAATTATGTCGACATCAAGAGAAATGGGGACGAAAACTCCGCCATCCACAAGTTCCTCCTTTACCACTGAGTTCATTGACAGAACTGGGGATATAACCAAAGTTCCT